>JAVCKT010012743.1:0-20852 GCA_032273925.1 Rhynchotus rufescens | reverse complement strand
GCAGCATTTCCCCACGCTTGTGTAACACACACAACTGAGCAAATCGTATTCTCAGCAGTGACTCCTTCTCCCTCTCTGTTCAACAAGACTTAAGAAAGTCTGAAAAAGACAGGAAGCAGAGAGAGAAAAGGGAGCTCCCTACCCCTTCAGTGGAGCCGCACAGCACATGCAGACGCTAGCCTGTACCCTACAAACCAGGGCAACGAGAGCTGAAGTGCTGCTCTCCAACGTCACCTCTGCCAGGTGCTGCAGGCCAGGGGACACCTCTCCAGACATAACTGCACCCTATGCTCACCTGAGACATGAGGTTCCTCCTTTTCCCTCTATGCAGAAGCTGAATAGAGAAGTGACCAACTATTCAGAGAGGTAGCCCATGAGTGATTAGTACCATGGGCAGGAGCTGTGGGGCATCTGGGCCACACAGAAGGAAAAACAGTGTGCACCTGTAAGGAGCTAAGGGAAGGAGCAGCACAGCAAGAGGGATCATACTCCACATCTGACAGTTAAATGGGGGTGCAGCAGCCCCCACTGTCATCTCTGCACTCTGCTTTTCTGTGTCAGTTTGAGAGGACTTCTGAAGCATCCCCAATTATTCAGGAGGTAAGAGAAGGACGCAGGAAGGTTTAATGGAAGCATTTCTTGATTTATCGAGAGAAAATGTCAGAGAAGAGGTGTCGGATGTGGGAGAGGGAAGAAATTACTCTGATTCAATCAAGGAGGGGGCTGGTAGGGTAAGGAAGCAAAGAGCAACCAGGTTCCCAAGTTACCACCCCCTAGGCTGTTTCTTTTAAAGAGCTCCACAGGCAGCTGCACCAGGAGCCCCTGCTTGACAGGGCCAGCAAGCACAGCCAGGAAGGTCGGGCACAGACGCTGGAGCGCTCGCTGCAGAGAGCTGCCTTTGACCCTGATTTCTGCCTCATCAGAAGATGCAGCACCAGAATTGCCTTGTGTAAATCATGTTCCCCTTTGCGAGGGTACAGCAGCCTGCTGCTGCTACAGCAGCCTATTGCCTCAGCCTAGGCCTGACCTGGGCTCTGTGTCCAGGTGCGCCCCAACACTGGCAACACTCAAACTGAGCAAAAGCTGCCTTTCTTATGTGCATGCTCTCTGTTTCCAGCTTCAGGGATGACCACATACCAGAGACATAAAGCAAAGGCACATACCCAGCACCCTCCAACAGGTAACACTCACACAGATGCCCCAGAGAAATGTCACTCCAAAGTGGCTGTTCGAAGAGACAGTTAGAGAGTCCACAGATTTGCTACTTCTACTGCTTAAAATAAATACAAAGCAGATTCAGGCCTGCCGGCCTGAATCCCTTCCTGGGAGTGCACGTGAGCGCTGCAGGATGTCCCACCTTTCCAGCACAGCCAGCCTCCTACTTCTCTTTACTCTCAAGCAGAGTTGCACAGTGCAGGCCCTGGCCTATCAAATGACAGAGGGGCTGCCCACACAGGGCCAGCCGGGCACGCAGCATTCACACCGCGCCCGTGAAAACTGCCACGGAGCCACAGGCAAAGCGGGACGATGGAGAGCAGAGAACGCCCTTCAAGAAGGGCAGCAGCTGCTCCTGCCCCTGCCAGCACCATCCGTGTGGCCCACAGCCTTCTCCAAAAGCGAGCTGCTCCTCAGCAGGCCGGGGTGGCTGTCCTGGCAAGGCAAGGCACGGCCTGTCAGCAACCCTCGTGAGGGGACACAGCTTTCACCTACAGCACTCAGGTACATGCAGAAGATACATGGACACTGTCCAAGTCCTGGTTAGCTGGCTAATTTCTAGGACAATTGGGAAGAGAAGGAAGCAGACCAAGGGTGCAATGGAATAGAGAATGGGCAGTTTTTACAGAAGACAGCAGCAAGGAGAGGTGGAGATGGTTGTAGAAGAAGTTTTTGAGTAGTCCCTCAGGCCTGTTACCAACAGCAGGAGGGAAGGGATTGGAGTCAACAGGGGTGAAGCTCTAGCAGATGGTGAGGCTAAAGGCAAGAAATATGAAATGTTGTGAACTTCTAAGTAAAGGAAAAGGAGGTGGAGAAGGAGAAGGGGTAGCGGCATACAAGGAGTGAGTGTGTTCACAGCTCAGCTTTCTTCCCCGTGGTCCCTGGTAGTGTAGAGGAAACAAGACCGGCGAGCTGAAGTGTCTTTCCATCTCTGCTTACAGGCACAACCTTGTTAGCGCGACAAGGGGGACAGGTAGCGAGTTTTGTTGATGACTCAAGTGGCGGTAATACCCAGTAAATACCAAAGCAGGCAATAGGTAGCTGTACATGCTGTACACTTTTTGAGATGCGTTTGACCCTTTTTGGATGCCAACCATCTACTGTGTACCATATTCTTCTCCAACCACAGAACAGGTTTCTGATTAAAGAAACAATTGAATAAATCATAGTGTAGCTTCTCTCATAACTAGCACATCTTAACAACAGAAGTACTGAAGGAAATTCTCAAAAGATGAGCAGGAGAATCATTACATGCAGAGTTATGACCTTGAAAACACGGCATCCTTGGGCTCTTGTTCAGTAGATGAAGTTCACACAGTAAATAAGCTCCCTTGAGGCTTAATTCAGCACCCTTTTTATTCAAAAACCTAAAGATGCTTTAACTAAATATGAATTGAACCCAAAGTCAGTACATTGCAACCTGCTTAGAGGAGGACAAGTAATTTGGCAGACTTGTGACTTGCATTAAGAGTAAGAGTAGAAGAGGCAGAGGACTAGCTCAGCTAACAGCTCCTGAAGGGCACTGCAGCATATTACAGTAGCACTAGTGGACAGAGGAGAACAAAACAGCTGATAACATGCTAAGAATTAGTTGCTTCCTATTGTAAAATGATTGCTTTTTAAGGAAAAAGAAAAAAAGACATGAGAGATTCATTACAAAGTTTCTGCACAGAAAATGACAGCCATTTAGTTCGTCGGTAGCTCTAGAGAACATGCCCGTAAAGCCCTGCAGCCTGAATGGAGGCATAGAGCAGAACCCGTGATGATGAACCCATGAAGAGGCCTTGATTGCACATCTATGACACCACCACAGAGCACAAGTGCTAACTTTGGTTTGGTTCTGCTAGAGCAGTAGGAAACAACACTGGCAAGCAAGGCTCTAATGATAACGAGGTGCAATATTTGGAAGATTCAATAGACTATGAAGTGCACAACCTTGCATGGCAGGCTGCCAGAACAGATTGGGAAGGAAAAGCTCCAAAGAACATTTTTCTTTGAAATGACAACGATACAAAAGAGAGAGCACAGTCAGCTTACACGGTAGGTGGGAAATGCAGGGCCCCCAGGAGCTGTTAAGAACTCAGGCCATTCAAAAGCACTAGGCAGTCTAATATCCTGCTGTTCTTTATCCACCCCATTACTTGGTTCTCGTCTCTCCTCCTCCTATCTTTCTGCTCCCCTCTGTAAAACAGGGGTGACTCTGCAGCAAGAAGCCAGAAGCAGCATCTTCATCTGCATACATAAAAACAATTTACCATCATGAAAGCAAGCAAAACAGGGAGATTTCCTGACCTGATGCTCTCTCTGCAGTCACACACTCAGGTACAGATCAGTATCTGACCACAGAAGCTTTTGCCTCTGCTTCAGGTGGTCTTTCCTAGTCTGAAATCATCTTTTCCTAATAACTTTGACAGTAGAAAGGTAAACTAAGTCACAGTTAAGCCCATGCACACAATTCCACTTCCATTCCACAAAGCTGCATAGAAGATAAGGACCCTAAAGCCCAAGGTGTGGGGTGGCATCTGTGCTGTTCCTGGGGGAGACTCGACGGGAGGGGACAGCAGCTCTGCTGGCTGCCCCCCAGGATGCTGGTTTGACTGTGCAGAGGACCATAGAGAGAATGAAGTGCAGGCAGTCAAGCAGGACCTGGATTAACAGCACAGAAGAGGACTGGGAGTTTTATCCCTTCACCTATGGCAAAGAAGCCTCACTGTTAACACACTGAGCATATTTTCTTTGCTGAGATTGTTCTTTTGCTGCATCTGAAACAGAGTCCCTGGACATACACTCATTTACCTTCACTGTCATTACAGCCGTATGGTGCATGGGCTATGTAGATCTAAAGGTTGCTTATGGTTCTAAGTCAAATTCCTTGCCAGTTAGTTGCATCAAACCAGGATGTTTCAGACACTTGTTGGTGTCAGGTTTGTTTCATTCAATATCCTGACTGCCACACTGAAGAATGACAGATATCTAGTGAGGATATTCGTAGTTGGGGAAACGAAGCCAAATCCTGATGGTTTTACCTAGACTGTAATTTGCTCATTATGTAAAACTGCCACCCTCTCATGAGAAAGCTTAGCTGTGGGATTTGCAAACACAAACTGCTACTGTATTAAGTAATGCTTTAGGGAGACAATGATTTTGTTGAGCAAATCCACAATCAAAGGCAAAGTCCTCTCAATTATTCACGTTTAGTAAAGGATTCACGCTGCTGCCCTTGGGAGATCGTGTCCTGCCTCCACCCTAGCCCTCCTGCTGGGCCCTGCCAGCACCCACCACAGGGCTTCGACCTCCAGAGCTTAAGTGGGAAGAATGGTTGGGTAATCCATAAGCTCCAGTTACTCAAGATTTAAACTTTGCTGACCACATGTCCCTACAGGCACCTGCCAATTAGACATCTGGATTGCCTTGAACATCTCAGTCTCTGCGGATGTGTTGGACAAATGATAAAATCCCTCTTTCTGATTCGTACATTATTTTGCTTTTGTTTGCTTTGCCTCCCAACACTGATTTCCAATAGAAAGCTTTGCTGCTCTGGTAGCAAGATATCAAGTTAGATTTTGAAATGTCAATTTTTGACATTTTTATCCTCGTGTAGGTACCTCTAGAAAAGGTCCCCTGGGGAAGGCACGTCCAAAAGCTTTAGAGCTTTCTGCACCACAGGCCCATGAGGAGGTGTATCTAAGCCTATCCTGTCTCAGTATTGATCCGACTTCTATAAAAATGCACAGGGACACAATACCTCTGAGGCTTATTTCTGTTCATGTTTCCATACATGCCTGAAGACTGCACTAAGGGCCAGACCTCTGAAATAAAATAAACGAATATACTTTGTGCTGCAGTAAAGTGTCCTAGAATTGTGCTTATTGTTACAGACCTAAAAAGGAGGAGAACAGCCTTATAAGTGCCCTCATGTATTTTGGAACCTTGCAGCTGTGTCACCACAGTTATCTGTACACACAGAAAAGGGAAGGAGCTGTCCAAAATAGCCTTGGTGAGATGGGGCCTGCTTGGCGAGGGCTTACAGTGCTGCTCGGGAGGCTGCAGGGCGAGACGTGGCACTGAGTCGTGCTGTGCCTCAAATGAGGCTGCATGAATTCGGTGGGAAGATGGCAAGAGGAGAATCTGATCCCTGTTAGGTTCATACAACACACCAGTCAGACGGGACCAGGCTCTCTGCTCTGTCTTAGCCTGACATTCCTTCCAGGCTGTTTTCACATTGCAATAATTAAGTCTATTTTGTAAAGAATATGAAAAAACATCTACTCCAAGTGCGTGAGAAAGCCAGAGGCAAGTGCAAGGTAATTACACCTGTCTGCCAGACAGTTACTGCACTTAACAGTCCTGAGTGGCTGGCGTGGCAGAAAACGAGCACTGGCCATTGGTTTCTCCAACACAGCCATTGTGTCCGTGTCCTTGAGCAGCACTGGAAACGCTTTGGGCTTGGCTAAAACCTTCCTCGGCCTCAAGGACCCAATTCCAGCCAGTAGCAGCCGCTGCAGAGAGCGGCCGCTCACCGCGTTCCCCAGAGGTGCCCGGCTGGCAGCTGCTGTCCGGGAGGAAACGACCCCGGCGGCCGCATCCGGCCCGCGACGCGACTCCGTCTGTGGCTTCCCAGTGCCGGCTCGCGCTGCATCTCCCCTGCAGTTACAGGCTGCCTTGTGTAAAGCGGAGCTTGGTTCTCCCAGGCAGCAGACTTTAACGAGTCTCTGCCACCCTTTTACCCTCAACTTGAATGGGGCTGGTCCGTGCATGTGGGATAGCTAAGTGCAAATCACCACAGCCTTTCTCCATGGTGTGAGACCTCCCCTGGTTGTAGCCCTGGATCCAGCTCTTGGGTTTCCTGGGTTTTCCATCTCTGATCTCCACACAGCCGTGCTCAGCCCAGCACAGGTGCGAGCCCCGAGCTCTCCTTTAAGTCAGGCCTCACAGGACCTCTCAGCGAAGGGAAAACCTCAATGCCACTAATCCTGCAAAATCTCTCTTCACACTTGGCAGGTGTTTGAGAAAGCATCTTAAGGCATTACAATGAGAGAAAAAAAATTACTTTTTCCACAAACAAGCAAATGTGCTCACAAAGGTCGGTTCCAATTTGCTGCTGTGCCGATTTTGACCTAGGCTGACCAGAAGAGAAATGAACTGCTGTATCTTCTTTAATGCCAAATAGGATCTATGTGTCTTTTGAAGAATCCACCTAACCTGCTCCAACCAACATCATTCACAAACAGCTGTTTGCTTTGCCACAGCATTTGCTATATAAAATGTTTTGTTATGTAGCATCTGTAAGAAATCACTAATTGTCATCGTTTGCGCAGTGAACAATAACATAAGGCAAAATCCCACAGTGATCTCAAACCTATTGGCAAATGACTATTACTAATCAGTCGGATTTAGCAGCTGAGCAGAGTACACGTTTACATTTTAATACTGCCTGCTAGTTTAGAGGAAATCATCTGTTTGCATCAAGCCCAATCCCCCCTTTTCTAGCATATAGTTTTAGTGTACTGCACTTCCAGCTGAAGGATTTCTAAGCCTATGGAGGCCTTGCCTCTAGAGTATTTTAAAAGCAATTTAAAATTTCATGTTCATAAACAATCTCTCTACTATGGTAGTGTCAGGTGATTAATGCATGGCCTGTAAAGTCGTTTTATGCAGCACACAAGAGTTCTTGGGGATCCTAGCAACAACGGCGCTTGGTGGAAGGTGTCCATTATATTCAGTGACCTAATGTTTATCGCACTCGGCAAGCGACACTTGTGGCTACTTCATTTAGCTGCTTTATGATACTGAACTAGTGAACCACACAGAGCCTTATTCACAAGGCAGCGGCACCACCACTTACATTATAAAGGCTACTCCACTGCCGAGCCCACAGCATACACACAAAATGCTCTCAGTAAAAAGCAAGGCCACCCCCTTGTTGGGACTCCTGCAATTGCTCCCATGCAGAGCTAACAGGCAGCAGGGAGCTCAATAAAGCCCCCAAGGCCATAGTTAGCTGCTATTATGAGTGTAATTCAAAAAACACAGTGCTATGTGGAAGAAAGCAAAGCTAAACCCACTGAGAAGCAAGGTCACCACTATGGGATGATCCCTCTCAGATACGCAGAACCTCTGAACCCATGAATTTGTGTGCTGAAGTCTGTACTCAGCAGGTGAAAATGTCAGGAGGTGTCAGAGAAGGGCAGCAGCCGCCAGGCAGAGCGGGGTTCTCCTGGAAGCCCACGGTATTTGTATATCAGAGACTTCCAAATACTGCATCTCAAAGGCAACAGAACCACACGATTGAAGGAAAAGAACTGAGATTCTGTCTTTCCTTACAGCTCTTGCTCATAATTCACCAGTGGCATCTCTTGAGGCTTCAGTCAGATAGTCCCTAATCAAGTCCTGGTTCTCCAGCAAATATGTATAAATTCAGACTACTGCACTGCAGCAGACAGTGCTGGCATGAATTCCCGTCCATCATCCCCCTAATCCACTCGCAACACTGTGATCGATCTTTTTCAAATTCAAATGATCTTAACTAGATTTGTACCTAGAAAAAACACAGCAAGAAACGGACAATTGAAGAGCACGGATCTGTCCTGCAGTTATAGCTGCACATACATTAGAGGTGTTTTTTTTTAAGTAGAGGTTGTTTTTATATCTCTTGCCATACTCCTTACCTGGACTACAATATTCATGCCAGAAACTGGCTAAAAAACATTGAAATGGGGTTGTGACGTAAATGCTTTTCCTTCCCCTCTCATACCTGCCCACAAGAGCTCTCCAGACTGGACTCGGTGTGCAGGGGGAATCATCATGATGGAACAGGCAGCCAGAGGCTCACAGCCCTCCCATGCACATCTTGCTTCCCAGAGCATCCAACATGGTCCCAGGAATAACTTAGTGCTGGCTAGGAAATAAGTGAAGGACTGAACAAGACTTATCCACAGCTGCTCTTTGATCTGCCTGTACAGTCTGCAGCAGGACTAATATTCCCAAACTCTCATGCTAAGATATTGTCAAGCTAGCAGCTTTCTGCTGCACCCCACTATGTATCTGTTATCACCAAGTAAATGATTCTACAATATTTCATATCAACCCACCAGCAAAAGCCCTAATGTGATTCAGGGAAGGCTTCTCTTGTAGAAGATACTGTACCCCTTGCAGAACAATTGGATACGGCTTGCATGTACTTCATCAGATCAATCTTCTAATCCGGCTCACCAAGCAAAGCTAGTTGGCATTAGAGGAACAACTTGCACTTCCATACACACCATTAATACTCTGGCTAGGAACCTTGAGAAAGGGGGGAAGAGGCACAGAGAAAGGGACTGCTTGTAAATCTTGTAATTCGCAAATCTTGTAAGAGAAGAGGGACGTCTTTTACAAGCAGAGAAAGGAACTGTTTGTAAATCTGCTCATTTAGGCAAAAAGCAAAGGGAGCTTTTGAACCAAAGAACCATTTTTGCCCAGAATGGGCAGCAGGGGGGAGGACACGTAGCTGCAGGCGCATCTGGGGTGATGCAGATTCATCCCCTCCGCGAAAGCTCCCCGGAACCAGGGCCAAAGTTTCCAGCAGTGCCTGACCTCCCCGCACATTCCCCTCTGCACCCTCACCTCAGGTGCTAGAGAGAATGAAATGCAAGGAAGGTAGAGAGGAGATGAGTGCCATGGGTCACATCCAACATGTTGGAAACCAAACTGCTCAGCCGGGCTGCCCAAAAGCAACAGCGGCCACACAGTTGGGTGAAATGCTCCAACTCAACGTTTCCTTGAGAAAACACCACTGACCAAACCCCTCAGGCTCACCAGCAGCCACAACAGAGGCATCTCGTAAGCAAGTGAGAAATGACACAGCAATTCCCAGCCTATCACCTCCAGGTCCCCTCTAAGCAACTGCAATCAATGCAGCTGCACTCATGTTAACAGAGGGCAGAATAAGGAAAATTCCTCTAAAGGTGACTTAAGATAAGACCGTTGGAAAGAATATACGTGTATATATATAGCAAGTTGATTGTCATGTTCAGTTTCCGTTTCTTCTAAGATACAAAATTAATAAATCCAGTTAATACAAGAATAGGTGACACTTATGAGGGCTATTACTCAAGACCAGTCATTCTGTGGCTGTTCATTTCTCTGACAGCAGAAATTCTTCTCCCAGAGCCCAGCCTTGAAAGACATTTAAGAACAAGGAGATTTTCTCCAGGACTGAGTAAAGCAGTTAAATAATACACATTTGCAGTGGTAGGGTATAAGACCTAGGTCATCGTTACTTTAACGTCAGTAACTTTCTCTAATTTAAAGGAATCCTTAAAGTTACTGTTGATCCAAAGCTGGCAGAAATGTTCGAAGGCCTGGATGCACAGAAGGCAATTTATAGAACACTTTAAAAAAAGTCAAATGCAAATATTTAGCAGTCTGTTATACAGTAAACTTGGTTCTCTGATTTTTTAAATGGCTATTTCAGGTATTCTAGTCAACCAATTTAAATTGCTAATAGAAACAGGCTAGTCTGTCCTATTCCAGCCATATTTCTACTACCAATAGGATTTCCCCCCCCCCCAAGTTTAGGCCACAGTGAAAGTTATAGAGCAGGTTGGGCTGCACCTTGGCCCTCCAAAAAGGCTCTGGAGGACTTCCAGGCTGTTCCTCACCTCGTGGGAGGTGAGGGAGGGGGTTCAGAGTCCTTAGGCAGCATCCTTTGGAGCCCTGCTTCAACCAGACTCTAACATGTATCTTTAAGCTGAATCACAACTTCAGAAGACCAAAATATAAAGCACAGCCATTTACCACGTTATTTAAGTAGGATGCAACACTTTTAGGCATAGATTAAGGTCTGTATCCATGCCTAGAGTTGCAAGCAGAAGTTTTCAGGAAATCCAGGGCTGCTTACAGCTTTGAGTCAGAACATCCACCGTGTCCATTTTGACAAGCCTCACGTCCCTCTCTAATTGCCAGCAGCGCTCCAGAGGAGCGGCCCCTTGCAGCTGCAGAAGGACTTGCTTCTGAAGAGCAGCCCTGCATCAGCAAGCAGTTCTTCATGGAGCCGCTGGTTCCAGGGGTAGGAACAGAGACAGTTCTCCAGGGTGTGTAAAGAGGAGAACAGGTCAAACAGGCAGGACTAATGACAGGAGCCTCTTTTGGGACAGATCTGAAAACTCCACGGCGTGCTGAGAAGTATATCCAGCTCGCAGTCAGAGCCGGGAACATGGGCTCCCCAGGAAGTCCTTCTCTGGATGGGATCCCACTTGGTAAAGAGAATTACCTCATCCAGGCCACTTTGATTTCAGCTCTTTTTAGCTGGAGTTCAAATTTAAAACACGTAGGCACCATAAGCTGGGATGAAGAACAAAATGTCTCTCTCCAAAACCCATCCCACTCTTCTCACTTATTTGTCATCAAGACAGAAAAGTGAAAAAAAGGAAAGAGGAAAATTAGGAGGTGGGAGTGTGGGAGGTAGTCAGTTTTCCCCTCAAATATATATTTTCATATTAAAAATATACATGGCACATGAAAATAAGGTAATTTCCCATCAAATCTGGCTCTTCCTGTAAATCTGCTGCAAGAAGATGGCAAATGGCTGCCAGAAACCATGTAACCCCTTATGTTTAGATCTGAGGACTTAGCTTGCCCATTCCTGGTGCGCTGGGGCCCTGGGTGACAGCACGTGCCCTAGTTAGGAGCAGGGCCCGTGCTCCTCTCAGCACAAGCGTGTCTGAGGGCCCCAGCTTCAGCGGTTCCCTTTCGGCTGCTCGTGCTCTATTAGAGGAAATCATGTTGCCAAGTACCTGCCAAGGAGCTGCCGCTCTGAACAAACGCTCCAAGCTCATGTTATGTCTTAATGACCCGCGTGTTTCTGTCTCCACAGCAAACATCTTGACAGTCATCATCCTTTCCCAGCTCGTTGCTCGCAGGCAGAAGTCCTCCTATAACTACCTTCTAGCTCTAGCTGCTGCTGACATCCTGGTTCTGTTCTTCATTGTTTTTGTTGACTTTCTCATGGAAGACTTTATCTTAAACAAACAGATGCCTCAGGTACTGGACAAAATAATCGAGGTCTTGGAGTTTTCTTCCATCCACACCTCAATTTGGATTACTGTCCCACTAACAATTGACAGGTACATAGCCGTGTGCCATCCGCTGCGCTATCACACAGTCTCCTACCCTGCTCGTACTCGAAAAGTCATCGTAAGTGTCTACATCACCTGCTTTTTGACCAGCATTCCCTATTACTGGTGGCCCAACATTTGGATTGAAGACTACATAAGCACATCAATGCATCATGTCCTCATCTGGATCCACTGCTTTACTGTTTACTTGGTGCCCTGCTCCATCTTCTTCATTCTGAATTCCATCATCGTGTACAAGCTGCGGCGGAAGAGCAACTTCCGCCTCAGAGGGTACTCCACAGGGAAAACAACAGCCATCCTGTTCACTATAACTTCTATTTTTGCCATACTTTGGGCACCAAGAATAATCATGATATTGTATCACCTCTACGTGTCACCTATACACAACAGCTGGGTGGTGCACATCGTGTCGGACATTGCCAATATGCTCGCGCTGCTGAACACTGCAATTAATTTCTTCCTCTACTGTTTTATTAGCAAAAGGTTTCGCACAATGGCAGCTGCCACACTGAAGGCCTTCTTTAAGTGTCAAAAGCAACCCGTGCAATTCTATACAAACCATAACTTTTCAATAACAAGCAGCCCTTGGATTTCCCCTGCCAACTCGCATTGCATCAAAATGCTTGTTTACCAGTATGATAAGAATGGAAAGCCTATAAAAATATCACCATGAAAAGGACAACTGGTGCAGTTTCTGGGTGCAATTACTTTTCAAGTGGTTACATCTTCAGGATGTAATTTGCTGAAATGGCTGTTTTAAAGAGTGGTCATTTGATTTCATTTCCCTAGGAGGCTGAGGGAAGATGAGACTGAGAAGGGAACAGGAGCACTTGATTTAGAAGCGACAGTGAGAAGGCAGATGCCTCCATCTCCTACATGGCATTTTGAATGTGCTTTGGAGTTCAAGTCCCAGTGTTCAGTCACACTCAGATGTTTTGGATTCAAGCACCAGTGCAGTCCAGAGTCATTAGAGGAGGGAAGCTACAACAGTGTTTAATTACAACCATGTAAAAGAAAACTAAAAAAAAAGTTTTACTTGACCATGTAGTTCATTACTGACAGCAAACGGATGCTTTTACATAGTGTGGAAGGTGCCATTCCTCTGTGTGCACTTGCTGAAAATGATGTTGTTTCTGACATTAACTATTGCCACACACAGACTGCTGTCGAGAGCTTTTTGCAACAGGCAGTCTAAGACACTGGAACTGTGACAAGACCTTTTTGGCTCATTTGAGCAAGGCTCAAGGACTGATATTTCACCTGTTATAGCCTTGGCATGGAAAGCCATCTCACAAGCTGCCAAAATTTGTGTGTTTTAAGTTGTTAGTTAGCTAAGACTGAGACTAAGGCAGAGCAGCTTGAGGGAAGGAAGGAGGTTTCTAGAGCCAAGAACAAAAGCAACATTTTCCCAGCTATTTCAATTATGGTGTCTAAAGACTTTCAAGTGCGAGGCCAAATCCTGCCCGATACAAAGCTCCCACTGAACCCAGTCCGGCAAGGTTTGGAGTGATTACAGCCTTCAGATCCCTTCTTAATCAACAGAGATAGTCATGCCACATGTTCCTGCCCTTAGGAATATATATATATATATACACACATATATATACACACACACACACACACTGTACCTAAGATTTTCTCTGGACAGATTATGCCATCCTATTGCAGATTTGACATTTAGTCATTAAAAAAACTATTTGTGAAGCAAAAAGCATTAAATGCCCAGCCACAGTACAAACATTGACCAATTTGGACTGAGCCTTTTAAATATTTATCTTATTTAAAGAAGCTTAACTTCTCTCACACTCAGAAATAGCATCTCAGTAATGCTGAGGCTAGGAAATGTGGAGAAGAGCATTCATTTGCTTTCTCTCCTCCTCAACCTGGCTACATGGTCTCTCAAAACACGTTTCACTTCTCTTGGTGGGTAAACGTCCCACTCTGGTGGGATCTGAGGGCTGAAGCATCTCACAACCCCCGGACGCTCCAGCTTTGGTGCGTTATGTCTTAAAAACACCAAGCCTGCACACGTCCCATGGAGGACAAAAGCCTATTTTTTTTTTTCCTATGAAATTTGCATTTGCAAACTACCTGGTACTGGTGTAAGATAGGAGCAAAGCCCACGCTGACCTCGAGCCTGCCCCAGCCAGGAGGAACGTTGCCCTTAGGGCGCAAGGCACGACAGGGAACAGCCAGAGGGAAACGGGAGCCGAGGGGAAGAGCTGGCCCTTCCCAAGGTGGCCGACCAAAGGAACCTGCTCCCCCGAGGCGAAGGGAAATGAAGAACATCCTCCTCATCTAGGCTGCTTGGCCCTGGGACCTCAACAGAATGTCACACTTACTTGCAATAATAAGGCATAAAAAGGATGCTTGGCCCTTCTCTCTGTCACAGCAAGGGTAAAATTATTACTTCCTTCACTCTTGTTTTAGGTAAATTTATTTCTGTGGCTATGCCTTTTACCCTATTCTCAGAAACCTCTGTCTATTCTTTCTTTGTAAATTGACAGCAACCAAAGTTACCTTATGAAAAAGGTACTGTATGCTTCATTTTGAGGAAAACACTGTATTTATATCTTATTTTTATTCTAAATTTATGAGGAATGCTAGTCTAAGTTACATGTGAATGAGTCTGAAGTGCAATATATCTATATAGATAAGTGGTTCATTTTTGAGAATGTATCTATTGCAAAATTATTTATACAAGAAATTCACTATTCTACTTAACGTAATAGTAACCTTACAGGAAATAGTGAATGTTTAGGGCTTTTATTTATTAAAAATGAATCAAGTGCATGGCATATCGGGCCATACACATGGTGTGACTTTTTTTTGTAATACAATATATATCCTGCAAACTAGCAGCGTCATCTTTGTCCTGATGATGTATTTTTGTAAATTATCATATTTAAATAAATTTTGTGTGAATATTTTATTTCCACCTAGATGAATTACTGCAACTTCATTTGACAGAGAAGCTGCAGCTCTTTCCTTTATCATTTTAGAAATGACATGGTGCAATTTTCATGTACAGTTAACTGGTCATTTCATTTCTGATCACTTAGGGCGTTAAGAGCTTCTTCCAAAGCCCCTTCAAGTCAAAGGGAAGGTTGCTGTGGGTTCTGTGGTTTGCTTTGCCAACCACCATCAATTTAACAGGGCTTTGGAGCAAGCCGTACCTTGTTAACAAACATTTGAAGCCTTCTTAGGGACCAGTTTGGAAAATAAGCCTTGACTTTTTAGTCCGCCATATGGGAGCTGCTGTTAATACTACTTGCCTTATTTTGGGTTTTGTGAAGCATCTTGCAATGACTGTTGCTACCTAGCCAGTGTCTTGCTCTTATTATTTGTACCTCCTGATTTCTCCTGATTTTCCAATAGTTTAAAAACTTAACCAAGCACATGCAGTGTCGTTATTTAGGGAAGAATAACCTGGAGACAAAACCATCTTCGTTGCAGAGATGGGATTTTGTACTCTAATTTGTATTTCAAATATCTGCAATTAGAAGAAATAAGCTGTGAATGGACCGTCTTACAATTACTTATAGGTGTATGTCCTTGAAGACCACAGCTAGGAACAAAATACTTTTTAGATGAGTTGTTGGTATATAAAATCGAGACCTATCACCTATTTAAATTGTGAATATTGATATTTTCATAAGTAGACAATATATTGTGTTTGACAGACTTGTTTGTATTATAATAAATTATGAGATGATGCATAACTTATTATAGTGTTTGGAGCTATTGTGTTTGTTTTATTGATTTTTATGATATACTGCAAATAAGACCTACCCTTGCAACCGTTACTCAGTAAAACAAGACCTTGAAATACAGGTCTTCGCTCGTGTGTCCAAATAAATGATCTCAGAAACACAAGATGCATAAATGATTACTAGCCCAGTAATTCATTCCCTTCATTCTGAACTGAAGTCTCTGCTGCTGAAAATTAAATTTACCCTTTCAAGTCAGTAATTCCTGTTCCAGGCATCGGCACAAGGCTTGATCCATAGAGATCACCGAGATCTCTCTGCTATGGGTACACTGCCCTGCAGATGCCAACGTTGCCAACAAGCCACTAACACCATGTGGAACTTCCACCTCAAGCAAACAAAACACGGTGGGAACAAACTCCAAACTATTACTGCCTGGAGAAGTAATAGTATACTAAGTAATATATTAAAAGAATATTTTAAAGAGTTAAAAGTAAGCAGAGAGAGAAATAAGATAAAGAACTGATCAGAAAAGATCTATGTCTTGGAGACTGAAAAAGGCAAAGATAAAGAAGCTGCCATTAAAAAAGTTCAAGCAGACTTTGTATAACATCACATAGCAAAAGGTTCTTTATTCCTGTTTTTTTTGACCAAAGGCATAAAAATTGATGTTTGCTCTCTAGTAACAAGATAGGAAGTTAAGAATGAACCAGATGTTGGTACAACTGGTGGATCTTCTGTCACAGGGTGCGACGCGGGTCATCACAACACCCAACACGAAGGCAGAAAGGACAAGCGAAAGGGGAGATGCTCAACCAAGTGACCCACTGCAGCAGCCAAGCAGCAGGGCCAGGAGCCACCCAGCCCCTTCCCAAGCACCCAACGGTCCCACACAAGAGCCTGGCTGCCCCCAAACAGCCACTGCGCTCCGGTACTTTAGGAAGGATAAAGCAAGACCAATTATTCCAGGCCTGCTCATCAGACCTCTGCAGTACCAAAGACTTGGAACAAATTCTGAAGGATATCATTAAAGTGAGAAAACGCAGAAGGGCAATGTCAAAATGAACAGCATCAGATTTGAGGGAGCTTGTTGGAGAGATGCTCTTTATGGAGGGAGCTCGGCATCACCTGGTCTCAGTACTGTCATTAATGACTACAGCATGAAAACTAACTGATGAAGTACACACATGAGTTTAAAAAAAGACTTTGTATCACCAGGGGACTGGAGGAAAGCTCTTCCAAAATGGATGACCTTCAAGATTCTCATGACAAAAATGGATGAATTCAGTACTAATACTGCAAGTTTCTCCACTTGTCTGCCCGTAACAATACACTGGCTATGAAACCTCAGCAGCTGGAAACAATGGGGAACTCAGTTGGGCCTGCTGGACCTCAGCAATGAGTCACCAACAGAGCCCAGCTGGGAAAAACCCCAGGCTTCATCACAAAAGCACTTCTGAAGTCCCAGCATAGCTTTAGCATTTGCATATTCCTGAATAAGCAGATATATCAAGGGATAAATTGCACTAAGAACTTGATAAAACATAGAGCTGGAATAAGACAGTGATAATAAACTTACTACAGGTAGACTTAGGCTGAAAGTTAGAAGACATTCTCTAGCTGCCAAAGCAGGGAGCATCTACCAAGGCTTTTGTGTCATCCCAGACCTCCCCTGAGCTTTTAAATGGAGTTCCCCCTGTTTACAAACTGGTTTATGACATGAGGCTGCCAGCAGAACAGGATGGGACTGCAGCAGTGGTAGCCACAGCCCTGCGTCCTCCCGGCACCTCCACGGCAGCTCTGAGGACAGCAGAGGTGGCCTCCAAGTCCCAGCCACTCGAGCAGGGGACACCCACACCAAGGGCCCTGAAACCCACCGGCTGCTCGGCCGAGCGAGGCCCGCAGCCACCACGATCCATTGGGAGCAATCGCGGGGACGGCACCAAGCGGGGCAGCGCCGCTAACGCGTTCCCTGCTCAACTCCCACCGACTTCTGCGCTGGCTGCTCAGCTCTTTAAAGATCTCTTTCAACTCACCGAGTGAAGCAGAATAAAAAAGCAGCCTCACAGGGACTTGAGCTGTTAAATAATAATCCCACTGTTGCAGGCGGGCTGCCTTTGTGAGCCCTGCCATTAGGGCAGCAGGCAATTAATCCCCCAAGCTGTCAGACACAACAAGGGGCTTGAAAGGCTCCAGCCTTTGGTAATAAATAGGCACTGCAAATGAATTTACTATTAGCCTGCCACCATGGACCTGAAAAATGTAAATATTTATTTATAATTACAAAATTGTGTCAAAAATAATAAAAGCTCAAGCTTTCCTGCCTTACAGGCAAGCTAAAAGTCCCACTCCATGCATTTCACCTTCAACAGCTTCTTTTGCCTGCAGTTCATCTCCTCTGTTTACTGTAGAAGTAAGGTATGGAATACTACAGTGAGCAGACTAGTTTGCTGCAAGGCTGCTGCACCACCAGGCTGCAGCTGAGCAAGACTCTGGTGCCGTGCAGAAGATCAGTGCAACTGCCACGTGCTCGCAGATCTGGCAGCCTGGCCAGGAACAGCAGGGAAGGGGTGTTCTTACTGTCCCCATTTTACATAATGAGAAGCAAGTCTCAGAGCTATTAATTCACCGAAGTCCCCAAGGGGCTGCACAGCCCCAGCGGTGACAGCCCCAGCCTGATGCACCCAGGCCCTCTGCATAGGAGCCCTTGGATTAAGGGGGACTTTTCCCTGCTGCACTTAACCCAGACACAGCGACCTCCGCATGGCCAGACCCCCCTAGAGCAGGCACAGGATTAAGGGCATTCCGCCTTTAGGCCTGAACATCCCATCAACACAGGCTGAACACAGTGATACCTTCTCACTGGTCATGCTCATTTTTTTCCAGTGTAACTACTGCAGCTGCACCCTCCTCTCAGCTTTGTGTCCCACAGCTATGGGCACCCATCGCTGCTGCTGTGCTTCTGGGACAGAGAAATAAAAGACAAAATCCAAGGCACTCTGTTCATGAGCAGATCCATCACAGCTGGCGGCTGCCTATGACAAATCACAGGTGACTGGGGCATTCGGGATCAGGCATAACAAAAATCAGATGTGGATACAACCAAATTGTTCTTTTTGGCAGAGGCCGATCAGAACTGCCTTTAGTAGAGAACATTTTCCGTGATTTTCTTCCACATGCTTGTAAGGGAAAAGCCCCATGCCCTTCAAAGGAGGAAAAAGGACACACTTTTTCCTCTTTTTTTTTTTTTTAAATCTACTTAGCACTTCAGCAAAAAGCTTTAGTTAATTGAATTGCAGGCTGTTTCGAGGAAGGGATAATTATGCGTGATAATATAAGAGCAACAAAGCAAGAATTGTCTCTTAGCTGTGTCGCTTGGGGGCTCAATTTAAACAAAAACAAAACAACCCCCTATCATGCTGTGAATCCTAAGCAGGCCCCACTGCAGCAGGGCTGGGTGCATTAGATGGCAAGTGCTTCGTGTGCATTTTCTGCGAGACAAGGAGCCCAGGTAGGCAAAGCTGAACCAGGCTGCACAACAGGCCCTGGCTCAGCCCGAGTCCAGCTCAGGCTAACAGGGCGATTTCATGGAGTCTCAAGCCCTGCTCCTGCCTCCTGGCTTGTTCCTGGCCACCTGCTTTCCATGCTCCCCTCCTTGGCCCAGGGCCTGGCCACCCCACACCTGGGACCCTGCCTGGTGCTTGCTAAATGACACAGTTTCAAAGTGGGGAAAGGGGGAAGTTTAGGGCAGCACTGCTGAGAGCAATTGCTTGTCTTATAGACAAAGCACAGGGTAGAAACCAGCTCCAGAGGTGTGAGAGAGCATCTCCAAGGCCAAGTGCTGCTACTTTTAGGATAAATTGTAGGTGTCAGATGAATCACACCATCTGACCAAGCAGTCTTTGTCAAACAGCACCTATTATTAATTATCACCAATATTAATAGTGGTTACCTGGGGGGGGGATAGGTAAGAGCTGCTTTACAGATTACCCCAACTCTACTTAGAGAAAGCACAGACTAAACAAGAACAGAGGTCCTTCCAGTCTCTTCCTCCCGATACATCAGGCAGATGAAAGTGTCTACCAGGGCAGCCCCCGTCAGCTCAGCCCAGCCCGCAGACGAGCGGCACCCAGCAGTCGGGGCCCCACCGCACCCTGCTCCTGAGGGCACTGGCAGGTAGCACAGGCCCGAGCGAGCCAACCAAGCTCCTGAAGATGCCTTCACCCTGCAGCGTATCCCAGAGACAGCAGTCGGCTGTTGAGCAGCCTGCAGTAACAGTCACACACATAGGAAGCCAATTCTCACGAGGCCGCTGTGGTGCTGGGGTGACCTTTGCTGCTAGGGCAGCCGGGCAGACACCGGCCATCGCCAGCGCTGGGGCTCAGCAGCCCCTCGTGCGGAGCCCCTGCCCGGCACTGCCCGTCTTGGAGCCTGGGAGCACTGGGGGAGTAGCAGCACTTGGAGGGTGAAGGTGAAGATCACCCATGGAGGGGCTGAAGAGACCTGCTCCATATGAGCAACCGCATCAGCAATTGAGTGTGAACAGGAAGGGCTGAAGTTTGCACCTCTAGGAATCATCAAGAGTCAAGAAAAGAGTACAGCACAAGGGAATTCATGGACAGAAAACAGTAGTCACTTTGCTGAACTGACGCTAATATGCTAATACATAAATATACATAATGTAATATCTCAAAAGCATCAGTTTAGGGCAGCAGGAGGGAGCAATCCAGGCAGCACAAAGGCAAGAGCTGAGCTACCGTGGCACAGAGCAAAGTGTTTTTTCCTCAGCACCACAGGAAGGGAAGAGAGAAGAGCAGAGAGGAGCTCAGCAAGTCCAACCTAAGCAGGGGCAGAGGGGGTAGGAGGGAGCCCTGCGCCCCGAGGAGGGGCAGCCTCCCTCATGCAGCCCACATGGGAGCTCCCACCAGCACCGCACACAAGCGCCGCTGCGTCCATCCCCTCGTCACCCTCGCGGGGACACGGGCGCTCAGCAGGCGCTGCCTTAAAGACTCGTCCAGGGCAGTTACCGGGGCTGGTAGCTATAGCAATGAACGAGCGCGAGGATCGATAGGTGTAATTATAATGGATACAACTGCTGGAGTTAACCCGGCAGCCCTGCGACTGCAGCCTCGTATTTGCTGCTGCTCTGGATATACATGGGCACAGCAAGCCTTGAGTTTGGACAGTGCTGAAAATAGCCACCTCACCTGTCATCAAACTAATATCCCTATACAGTTCAAGATCTCAAGCTCTTGTCCTACAGAGCTTCTCAAGGTCACCTTGGTCACCTGTTCCATATTTTTTACTAAGCTCTTTCTGTTTTTCTGGTTCCTATTTACCCAGCTGTGGATGGCAGCCCAGCCAGCACCCAGGTCAGGCACCCACTGCTGCTCCAAACCCTGCTCATGTCCCCAGGGAAGGGAGCTGCCCAGGCCACAGGGTCCCCAGGAGAAACACACGCTGTCACATTAACTGTAAGTGTCTGGGAGTAATCTAAGACATGAAGTGCATCACTCAATAGAGAGGCTGAAGCTGCCTCTGTAGCCACCCCGTGTGCTTGCCAAGGCTGGAGCAAACGGCAGTCACTGCAGCGCCAAGCTGCTCTGCTCCAGAGCATGACTCTGCCACGGTCTGATAGGTAAAGGCAATGCCAGATATGACAATTAATCAGTGCTGCTAAAGTATTTTAAGCAAAAAGAGGACAATAAATCATTCTCCACTCAGATCTCTCTGCACTAGTTATCCTCCATGAAACAGCAAGGAGAAATACCTTAATAGGTCCCTTTTTTTTTTTTTTTTTTTTTTAAAA
>JAVCKT010012742.1:19965-38459 GCA_032273925.1 Rhynchotus rufescens | reverse complement strand
GAAGGGAAGGGAAGGGAAGGGAAGGGAAGGGAAGGGAAGGGAAGGGAAGGGAAGGGAAGGGAAGGGAAGGGGAAAGGACAATGGTATGAATACATATATTTAGATTTATACTTCTTGTTTGCTCACCAATTTCATTTCTGTTATCTAGGGAATTAGAAAATTTTGCAATACTACTTTCTGAAAACTTCAGCATTATTTCACTATTTTCAGAATAGACTAAGAAAATACATATCACTGGCAAGTTATATTTCACTAAGATATAATCAGACAGAAAACTCTAGCAGATTGCACACACTTCCAGTAAAATACACATATAGTATCATGGACAAAAAAAAAGCAAGAAACAAACAAACCACTGCTTTCACCATTAAAGAAATGTAGAATAAAAACATATTGTAACATTGCTTTAGAGATATACATCCATTATTCAAAACAGCTTCATTTCAGAAACTTCTGTTATACACACCAAGTGAAACTCTGTAAACATCTTTTTTCTAATCTTAAAAATTTATTATTTTGTTATATTGTCCTTATCAATATAAGGAAGCTTTAGCTGCTTCCACAGCTAAAAATATATGTAAAATATAATAATGTAAAAATGAGAAGGAAAACAAGAATGTTTATTGTAAAAATACCTTCTCTCTCTCAATATAAAACTGTTCCTCCACTTTGCTTAATTATTTCAGTTATTATTGTAGAAGTGGGACTTGAGATAGGATCTGAAGGAGGACAAATATTTTACATTAAGGCTACCTTAAATGAGGTTCCTATCTTAAAAGAGAGTAGAAACTGTAACAAATACTGAAAAAGCATGGAAACGGCCTATGGAGCAAGCAGACAGCTGAGAAAGTAGATAGCTGAGAAAAGACTGATGCTGGAAACATTGGTAAATTAACACATGTGCTTGGACCTCCCTGTAATTCCTAACTTGAAGGCATCAAATTAAAATTGTCACAAACAGCACTATTTCCCCATTTGAAAACTCCTGAGCATGTCAAGAGCTGAAACATATGGAAACCTCCCTCAGTGTCAGAAATAACCATCTATGGGCAAGTTGGTGCATCCCTCAGAAGATGAAACTCCAGTTCTAATTTCTCTGTGAGCTCCGCATAAACAGTGGGTCATTTTCTAAAGTCACACCTTTACATGGCTGTCCTTCTCCTAATTTAATTCTCAAGCCTTCATCATATCCCCATGTAATTTGACTTTTTTTTTTTAAACCTGTAAAACATTTTGATTCCGACACATGTAGTCTATGTTTCCTATTTGTCATAGTAGTACTGAAATAACAGCAGTATTTAAAAAACAAAAAAACAGAAAACAGATCTTGTGTTCTCTGCTTAAGCTCCTAGAGACAAGAGGACAGCTGTTCTAGAGAAAACATTTGCTAAAGGGAGGTAAGGGGGTCAAAAATGTGGCTACTTTTGCAGTACTAGTTTCTAGATTTTTTTTTGATGAGAAAAGCTCCTCAAATCATCTCAACATCCCTTTTTAAGTAGTATAACTATCTGTCATTTTGCAGTGTCACTTAATCTTGTGGAATTTTATGTGTTTTTTTTTTGTTTGGTTGGTTTTTTTTTGTTTTTTTTTTTTCGCCTTATGGTCACAGTTAATAGGTTCATTTCATTACACCATAATTTTAACCTTAAGTGTAAGGGTTGAAAAAACAAAATTTTGAAAGCATAAACCCCAAACAGTTGAGCATCAAAAGGCAAGTGTCTTGATTTTTAAGTGATGTCTCAGAAATAGGGAGCTTTAGTAGTGATTTATGAACACTTACGACAACACCACTTCTGGCATTCTTTGCTTTCAACATTCAGAGAGCTTTTAAAGCAGTAAATACAGCAGGCGTTACTGGAAAAAGATTACTCATGAGACATTTCTGTAGTGCCGAGGAAGCTACCGTGTAGGGTACCAGTGCCGAGAAAACACCAAATCCACTTCCCTTCCGTCCTGGTGGAATACTACCACTGCTCATACTACCACTGGGTTCTGTTTTTGAGGACCTAAGCCTCTGCTATGTGTGCAGGTTACAGAACATCCAAATTCAACTGAATGTCAATTCTTTTCCAGAGATAAAGGAGTAGTAATCAAAAGCACAATCCCCTTCTTAGAGTATTTTTAACAGTTTTATGAGGCTTCATTCTTATCTGATTTTCAGACTCTAAAATGGCAATAATATGAGAGAATAATTGTATAGAAGCAAAATCATAGCCAAAAGTGGGCTCCGGTTCCTGTTACTACTACAACAGTAACTGACAAGGATATATAAAACCTAATAATTTCCATTGCTAGGGCAGCAAGTGGAGAGTATTCAACAATTGCTGCCTTTTAAGTATCACACAAGGTTTTAAACTAAGCAACTTAAACTATGTTTTGCAATTTAATCCTCCATTGAATCCAATCAAAATATTTTGATGAACCTCTGAAGGATAACACAACTTGTAGTTCCATAGCACATCAGAAACAAGCAAAAAACGACAAAATAATATGTATAAAAAGACAAACCAAAATGCAAAGCACTGTCAAATCCGTATGTGTTTTGTACATATTTTTGAGTAGTCTCTTCGCCAGTTTTCACAGTGTATTTAGTAAACGTAATTATTTGTTTAATAAATACTATTTAAACTGAATTTTATTAGCACGCCTGCCCATAAAATATTAACACCACTGGAAAAATAACTCCTTTTCAAACATCAACCCAATAAAATTCTGTAAGTCATAAACACACATTAAAATGCTCGACCTAAAAGGAAAGAATATTCTCTATTTGAAAAAGTCAAAGATTTCCAAGTATATTACATATGAATTAAGAAGAGAGAAATGTATTTAATTCATTGCATTCCTGTTATGTCTCAAATAATTTAAGATTCATAGAACATATGACATACAATGCTGAGGAGCAGCAAGAACTAATTTGAGAAGTGTGTCTTGTTGCACCTGTAATTAAAGTTGCTCAACACTCTCAGTTTTCAGTTCTGACCATTAAATATTTGGGCTTAACTCCTCTACACTACAGGGAGAAAGGAAGGAGGGAGCACGGGAGAAGAAGATGGTGTGGTTGCTATTTGTCAGAATGATGTCCGATTAAAAAAAAAAAAAGTAACTTTTATACTATATGTAACTTTGTATATACTCTATATAACTTTTATACAACTTAGTGATTAAGTAATTGAGATATTCGATTTCCTCCGTGTTCAAGAAGAAGGATATGGCAGCACAGACACATTTTTGTCAAGGATGTGCTTTTACTGTTTACATAAAATTTGGCTATGCTGGAGAAGTCTCAATTCACATATGTTCAGAAGCGATTTGCTAGCATTCGACAGATTCTTAAAAAAAAAGGAATAAAAAGCCCAGCACTCACAGCCAGAAAGAAAGAAGAAAGGGTGGAATTTAGCCATAATGTAAAATGGCCAGACAATACCAACTTAAGAAATCTTAAATCACCTCCTTAAGTATGGGCATTATGATAATCCTTAATTAGACGATCTCACATTTTTCTCCTATGTAATTCCTGCCCCATTCAGCAAACATCTCTTTCCATCTGCCTCAATGGGTGGTCCTCAATAAGCCTAATTTTGCCATCTGCTAAGTTCAGTTCAACCTTTTAAAATATTTCTGTATAATTATTTGTATTAAAAAATATAATAAGCTGTACATAAAAGCAGTAGGAAAAAAAAAGAGCACTTTCAGTATAATTATTTGTGTTAAAAATATAATAAGCTGTACATAAAAGCAGTAGAAAATGCTCTGGTTTTTTTTTTTTCTGCAGCAAATTCTCTGGACAATATCCACAACCATAATAAACACCCCTATAAAACACTGCTAATTGGCATCTTACTAATAAGCTCCGGAAAAAGGCTGGGAACTGCCTAGCGATGGAGAGCGAAGCTCTACCCCTCCTCACACTTTAGGGTGGTTCTCCTAGGGCTGGGATGAGATTCACCAAGAAGAAAGAGCTCAGGTGTCCCTAGACTCTACTGAATAGGGATATTCCAAAGGGGAAACGGGAAATATTAGCCTCAGCTGAGCAGCACTAAAAATAAACAAAAAAAAAACAAAACAAAACAAAAAAAAAAGTGTTGTTTGGTTAAATTTGTACTATAAGGCTCCTACTAAATTTAAGTTAGGAGAAAGGTAGGACATAAGGAATTTTTGATATCTGTGGTGTGCTTTGTAAATGGATTATCCATTTCTAAAGCTGCAGCCTAAATGCAGAAGTCCTCACTCTCTCCAGCTGCAGGTACTAAGACAGAAAGTGGGGAGGGAGGCACAACAGGAACCCAACAAACAAGGGGGACATTGAAGTCGTTTGTTTTGCTTCCAGAATTGGTGCTAGATAAATATTATTGTTTGCTAAACTACTAACCTATTTTGAAACCGAACTTTTTCTTGCAAGTTAAGATTTATTAAAATTACATTGCTTACACAGGACCTAGAAAATTAAATATACTTTTAGATCCTCACATGTTTTTTTAAAAAAGAGGAAAAAAATCACATTTTCACTACACACACTCAGGGAGGAAAATTATAGTTTCACGTTTTCAACACTGCAGTTAATGCAGTGTCAGCACCTCCCTCAGACCTCGTTGCTCAGCAGTTTATAAAAAACTGACCCCGAGCCAAAACTTGGCATTCAGCGTCTCAAAAAAGCATCAAGAAGGGGAACGAAAAGAGAGGGGCGAACCTGGCCGCTTTTCAGCTCTTCAAAGCACCCGAGCGGAAGGTTTAGTTATGCGTTTTCCCCCCTTTCCCCCCCGCCCCGCACTGCGGCCCACACGCTCGCTGCCGCCTTCACCTCTTCGAGGCGGGCGGACACCAGCGCGGTCTCCCAGCTGCTGCCCGCGGGCCCTGCAGCAGAGCCGCCGCCGCCGCCGCCGCCGGTCCTGGGCCGCTTGGGGCCCATGATGGCGGCGCCGCCGCCGCCTCGCTCCCTGCCGCGGGCAGCCCCAACGCGGTCGCCGTGGCAACCTGGCGCCCGCGGGGCCACGCCCCCCAGGCACGCCCGCCACGCCGTCGTCGTGGCAACCGGGGAGGCGTGGCGGGCAGGAGGCGCCGCGGGGAGCAGGAGCCGCCCGGGCGGCGCGGCCGCGGCCGTCGCGCGAGCAGCGGCCGTTTGGCCGCCTGTGTCTTGGTGCTGCCCTGCGGTGAAGCGGCCCGTGTATTTGCCGGTCCTCCCGTTGCAGACATTTGTGACCGTCGCGGAAAAGTTTGGGGGTTGGCAGGCGCCATTGCTGCCACCTGGGATGCCCGGGGATCCTGGTGCAGTGCAGCGCAGCCCTCTGAGGTGGCAGCTTCGCTGTGATGTGACCCCGTGGAGGTGATGCCAGCCTCTCATGGGGAATGGTGAGGGCCTGCTGTTGCCTCGTGCTGCAGCCAGTGAATTTCCAACCCTCACGGGGCTGCCGAGAGCCAGCTGCTTTGGCATGCCTGGGAAGGCAAGCGAGCAAAGCGAGCTCCGGCGTCAGTGCTGGAGCGTGACCCCCACACGGCTGCCAGCCGCATGGCGCCGTGGTGGGCGGTGCAGGTGTGGGCAGCAGAGCCCGCTCCCAGGCCCGAGCTGCGCACCAAGCACTACCATATGTTGCTGTGCCGTGCCCAGAAGGGGAGAGGGAGGCACAGTTGGGAGAAAGCAGGAGAGCTGCCAAGATAAAGAATTCATTACAGAGGAGTCATGTTGTGATCTCACTAGAGACGAGTGAAATATTCTGTGTGATTTAACATTTGGTGAAAATATCCCAAACCACATGCTGCCCTCCCCCCATCCCATTACACCAACAAGGGTTGCTCTGGGCCTCCAAATCCTTATTTTAATTTCATAGTAGTCTTATAGCCACACTGTATGCAGTGCATTATTGCTTTAGTCTAAACTTCATTCTAGGATACTGACCCAGCATGTATCCTTTAATTACAAACTTTAATTACACCTTTGATTACAAACTCTTAGTGCAGAAGCAGAAATTTACATTCATATTGGACATGAAACAATCTTTCTTTTATCATCTTATTATTTTGCAGAATATCTTCCATGGCTTTGCAGACAAGGATGTAGTTTATAACAAGGGAAAGCTCTACAGTAAATTTGCCGACATCCGTAAATGTTTTTCCCTCTCCCCATTCCTTGGCTGATGTCCTTTTTTTTTCTCATTTTGAGGCTTTCTTTTGTTGTTCAGAAAAAAGACTTCAGTTCTTCATAGAAGTAGGGAGTGTGACATTGCCACTATACCCTTGCGCTTCATTACGTCTTGGGTATACAGCATGTGTCTGCTGATGTCCATTGAGAGTATGGGGTGGGAAGACTAGCAGTTGATATGGTGTAAAGCAGTGCAGGTATGTGCATATAATTTGCTCCTGCTGCCCAAGTTGCCATACCCTTATTGCGAACTATGCTGCTTAATTTCTGTAGCTCTGTCTTCAGTGCTGGATATGAGCTTCAGGATGGCTCAGGAGAGAGGGCTATGCATCCTGCTCCTTATAGTATGTCTGGACATGTGCTCTACCATGATGTTAACAGGAGAAGAGGACTGCTTAATAGCACTAACCGTTGTACCTACGCCTTAATCTGTATGTTCTGGTTTATTAGGAATGTTAGAAAACATCAATCACTCAGCAGTCACTGATGTCAGCCTACAAACAGCTCTCATATGAACAATAGCTCCGAGAATCATGAACTGGCTCGTTTATCTCTATTATGTGTTTGCTTGGATGGAAATTGATTATTTGAAGGAATTTCTGCTGCTTATTGTTTTAATAAAACCATCTAGTTTACTTGCTGTTTATTACCGCTGAGTGTTGCAGCAAATAGCACATCAAGTTGAAGTAGGAAAGCTAACCACTGGGAGATTAACAGTAAAATGGCCTCCAAGACCATCCTAAAAGAAGAATAGAAAGGAGATGTATTTATCCCTTGCTGCAGATGATCATGGGATATAGCCCTAAAATAGTTTCTCTTGCAGTGTGGTCAGCTAAAGGCATCTCCTGTTTGGCTGCTCATCACTGACCATTTACTTGTGTTGTCAAAGTTGTTTGTGGAGCCAAGCTATAAACCAGATCATTGAAAGCTTCTAGGTTACATGTGCCAGAACACAAAAACAACAAATCAAAAATATTGGGAAACTACAGCCTTTGTTTCCTCCAAATGGCAATACACTTCAAAAGGCCTAGTTGTCTCTAGGCCATCTGAAAACCTCCTGCTTCTTTCTGTTATTTTGAAGTTTAACTTGCTTACATTTTGAATTAGCAAAACTGAGTGTTGTTCAACTAGATTGGTAAGCATGGGATGAAAGAAATGGACAAGTTAAGGATCCAGAGGGAAAATACTACAAAGTTTAGGATGCTCGTTGCATGCAAACACACACACACACACACACACACACACAAAAAAAAAAAAAAAAAAAAAAAAGGCCCAAATGTAAACCTGTTAATTACCAGGTAACAAAAATGGCCCTGGTTTTGATGCAAGAGCTATTGGGTGAATCTGTGAAAACGTGTGTGGATACATGAACAAATGGCAAATGGCACTGGAAAAAATGAAGGCACGAATTTACAATGCATCAGCAATTCTGAATAACATTCTGTAAATACAAGGTAGCTTGTTTCTCCCTGGAAGAGTGGTTAACTATTGCAGATATTATGAAGTTACACAACAGGAAAAGAAAATGTGCATTGTTAACAATGGAGTGCAGCTGGACACAATATTTAGCCCAGAATGATTTTTCTTATTAGATTTACTTTTTACTTCTTTCAGAAAGAAGAAATATTGGTTTCTTTTCACTGTAGGGTGACTTAAAGAACATTTGCACTTTTTCTCCAGTAAAGTGGAGAGAAGAGGGAGACATTACTGTTTGTAAATATTATGTCTTCTCTATTAGATATTTTCTGACTACAGATGACTGAAGAACTCATATTTTGAATTAAAACCTGATCCAGTGGGAGGGGAATTAATTTTAGCCATGTTTGTTTTTCTTAAGTGCTTACTTTAAATGCTTAATAAATATTGGGGAAAAAAAGACAATCTTTTCATAAAGAACCATCAGCTTCTCTCCTTCAGTTGAGAAGTGAGCAAAGAACTTTTTCTGAGTCCTTAAGAGCACACTTGGTATTATTATTGCTTTTGTAAGATTTAAATATTTATTGAACAAGGAGGCTTTCTGAGTTATGGCTCCAGAAAGCTTTTCCATGTTGAAAAACTTTCCAGAAGGTTGTCTAGAGCAACCAGCATGACCTTCAGCAGTGCCAAGGAAAACAATCCTTCATATTCCTTATGTTTTTAAGAGAAGGTAGTAAAAAAAATCCCTTCTTTTACTGTTCAAATCCTTCTTTTCCTTCTTTAGCACTGTAAAGGATGAGTGGGAAGAACATAAAAGTCATTTTAGTTTTCAGGCCAGGTTCTTTTTTGGTTAGTTTCATGGTATTATCACTAGACACTTGTCATATAAACACTAGTTGCAGTGTCTAAGCACTGGAATTTTTGCTGGAAGTTTACAAACCACTAGGACACTGCCATCTCACAAGTTATACACACCTGACAGCTATGACATGTGTGCCACAGCTTCCCTGAACTTTCCTGTATCAAGCTGGATGTAGGAGGCTTTGGCCTACAGTTGCTGCTCTGGCCACCGAATGATGCCCTGCAATTTATTTCTCAGTCTGCAAACTCATTTATGTAATTTGCATAATGCTTCCTGCATGGATTGCATAGATGAATGTGAACCAAATGTCTGTTTTAGCCTTAGAATCTACAGAGCTTATTTCTACGTAAGTAGATCAGAATTGCCATTTGAGTTAAGAATATGCCTTGAAAGGAACAAAAGATAAACTGGCCATATATGTATTAATGATCTGGCCTTTTGGATGTGGCATGGTGCACTTACATTTCTAGTGTCAAAATGTCATTTCATAATGATCGAGTACTAAGCTTAGGAAAGCAATAAAATAGACTCTCCTCAGATTGTAATATACTTTCCTAATATAATAAGGATGATACTGAGTTGTGGAAGTATGTGAAGATAGTTAGAGAGAAAGAAAGCAGTTAAACTGTAAAGACAAATTCCAGCTGTGTAGAAAGCTACCGTGTCAGATCTATACATCACATACCAAGGCCTGCCATCTGAAATGGGGCCACTCTGTTTGCAGCACAACAGATCTAGCCAGATAAGTACATGACTAAAACCAGTCCAGCTAATAAATCCAAAATCAGACCAAGCTGTAGATACACTCTTTCCCTCAGGCCGTAGCATTTAGTGTTGGCCTGGCCTAGTGATTTTAACCATTTTAAATAATTTTTTTTCTTACATACTTTCCGTCGAGTTACAAATCTATATATCTTCTGTCATTTATCATAAGCATATCATGCCAAACAGATCAAATTTCCTTTAGACATCAAGGTTTCCATTTAAGAACCTCCACCAACTATTTATTTATTTACTTATTACTAAAATCTTCTTACAAAGCACTGCATTTAAATTTGAAAAAGATGATTTTATAGTCTAGTCTCTCCCATGCCTGTGTATGCAAAGAGAATGCTTTTTCCTCTATGTAGCTAATGATATGAGGATTCCTGGCAAAGCTGAAAGTGGAATCCATTATTGTATGTCAGTAAGCTAGCTTCAAAATCCTATCTGGATGCTATGCAACAGTCTCTTTAAAGAAAACTGCCTCTGCTTTTGAGATTGTAGATCTGCTAGTTGCAGGTAACTCAGTAGTAGTAGTAGTAGTACTCAGCACTAATCACTAACCTTCCTCAGCGAAACAAAGCAAAGTCTAAATAAATGGAAACTGAAACAGTATATTCTTATTGGTGCAATAATAAAATGGTTTCTAATACATTAAAAACAAACATTACTGCTACAGAGAGTAAACACACCTAAGATCTGTGCCAGCCAGAGCTTGCACTAAAAATATAGTGAGAGGTGGAAAGGCATGGTGGGTTTATTTGTTTATTTTTTAAGAGGAAGAAATTATTTCTAAAAACAACATGTAATCTCTACTGGAGTTACAGTAATTAAACCGCTAGAATCATAATTCTGTGGCCTTGGTTGTCTTAATTCTTTGAAATCATGCCATAGTGCTTTTGGATGGGTTTTATTTATAAGCTATGAATTTTCTGAGCTCCTAACATCTACTTGCAAAGTAACTACATTACAACATACTTTAATATGAAACTGTGTTACTTGAGCTTCCGTCCCCTTCCTATCTTTTCCTACTTATTTCTGTGAGCACATACTCTCTCCAGCAGGTCTGATTCAATGGGTAGGTTTTGGACGGAAGTATGTAGAAATAATAGCTATTATTTCCTGCGCTGTTTTTGAACCTTTCACTTGCAGTTGTACTTGTGCCTGAACTCTGCTTTATATAATAGTTGTGGTTAAACTTCCGAGTCCTAGAAGTGTATTCCACATATTATTCCTACCCCTTTCTTCCACTAAATTCTTTGCTCTTCTTTGAGCTAGAAGTCTAGCCGTATTCTCCTAACCTTAGATCAGAACTGCACCCTATACTTCTCTTGTTTCTGCCTGCACCATTTCTACTTCACAAGCTTTGCTCATTCTGCATCTTCAGAATTCATGCTGGACCCGGATCTCCTGGTACTCAAAAGGACCCTTCCCCTCTAATCCCTCAGCTCTGCCAGTGTCAGCAAAGCCGGAATGGCTTTGTCTCAAAGCCAAAAATGTCTGAAAGCTAGAAATCTCCCAGGATAGGTAGGATCATACCTCTTACACCTGAAGCACTAGAGCTTAGAGCTTATCTCACACTGATGCTTTGATATGTGGCTGATCTATGTGATCTGCGATAAAAGTACCAAATATCCCTCATATGGGGGCCCGAGGAGCAGTAGAGTTGGTAGTGCAGAGCTGCAACAAAAGCATGTTTGCACATGTGGTCCTCTTACAAATCATCCGTGCTAGAATGCTTCCTCATAGCACTTGATTGGGTGTTTGTTCCCCAGCTTCCTTGGTGACGTGATAAATGAATAGATAGAACTCTAATCATTTCTGTCTGAATAATAAAAGAATATGGGAAGGCTGGGCACTGTGGTAACTACTTGGTTGAATTTGCAACCTGTGATTTGGCCAGACATCCTGCAGAAATTTATATGATTTGTGAATCTGCTGGTTGGATGGCAGAGCTCAGAGTGTTGTAATCAATGGTGTCAAAGCCTGTAGCCAGTGGTGTCCCTCAGGGGTCAGGACTGGGTCCAGTGCTGTTCAACTTAATCATCAGTGACTTGGATGAGGGGATGAAGTGCACCCTCAGCAAGTTTGTGTATGATACCGAACTGTATGGAGTGGCCAACACTCCAGAGGGCAGTGCTGCCATTCAGAGGGTCCTAGACAGGTTGGAGAGTTGGGCAAAGAGGAACTTCATGAGGTTCAACAAGAGATCCTGCACCTGGGGAGGAATAACGCCAGGGGCCAGTACAGATTAGGGGTTGAGCTGCTGGAAAGCAGCTCCATGAAGGGGGATTTGGGAGTTCTGGCTGACAGCAAGTTAACCATGAGTCAGCAGGGTGCCTTCGTGGCCAAGAAGGCCCATGGGATCCTGGTCTGCATCAGGAGGAGTGTTGCCAGCAGGTCGAGGGAGGTGATCCTGCCCCTCTCCTCAGCTCTGATGAGGCCGCACCTGGAGTATTGGGTGCAGTTCTGGGCTCCCCAGTATAAGGGGGACGTGGAACTTCTAGGGAGAATTCAGCGGAGAGCGACAAAGATGATTAAGGAACTAGAGCATCTATCCTATAAGGAAATACTAAGTGGGCCGGATTAGGCTAGAGAATATTGAGAGGGAGTCTTATCAGCATATATAAATATCTGAGGATGGGACCAAATGGTTTGCAGTGGTAATCAGTGATAGGACCAGGGGTAATGGGTGCAAATTACAGCACAGGAAATTTCATCTGCATATGAAAAAGAACTTCTTTATAGTTAGGGTGACAGGCTGCCCAGAGAGGTTGTGGAGTCTCCTTCTGTGGAGATCTTCAAACCCCACCTGGATATGACTCTGTGCCAGGTACTCTAGGTGTCCCTTCTGGAGCAGGAGTGTTGGACTACTTCCCTCCTAGATCCCTTTCAACTTCAACCATTCTGTGGTTCTGTGATGTCTGAGGACTATAGTGGCCTTTCAGATGTAACTGATGAAATGCATAGTAATTGTGCCTTTGCCTTATCCAGAAATAAAGGAAAGAAGGGTACTGTATACATTAAATGTAAGAAATGATGTGGCCTCTAAGTCATAGGCTTCCAGCACTTTGATGATAAATATTTATATGGAGATACTCAATAGAGTTATAGTGAACTAGCTGAACATGTGACATTTAACAGCATGATTATGTGGAAGTGCTTATGAATAAGAGAAAAGAAATACCAAATTAAGACCTATATACATTTGAATGAAAGGAGTTCAATTTGCTTTAAGTGTTTTGAGTTGTCTTTTTACAGTAAATTCCCTCTGCCCTCACTGAAAGCCTGCCCTCTTTCCTTAGACCAATCAGATCTTTTCTTTTTTTCCCAATGTGACTAAGGACCAGATTCTTTCAAGAAATTAGGTCCTTAAGAGTAGCTGGGCACCAGGGCCAGGAGTGAAAGCCCCAAACCTGATAAATTTAGTCAGCAGGAAACTGGAATATATCTTAAAATCAATTTATTTCTGGAAGTTTAGATACCTGCCTACAGAATTAGTGTTCATGATGTCCAGTTCTGCTGTAAGGCCGAGGGATTCCACAGATAATCTAGCACTGAGCCTACACAGTCCCCCCTGCAAGTGCTGTAGCATGGGGTATTATTAGGAAATACACTGTGAAAAACAGGTAATAAGATGAGGAGGCTATGAGGAATCTGTGGCTATGAGAGCCTCATCTTGTACCCTTCCTATTGAGACAAGTGAGAAAAATTATGAAAGGCAGCTTACCTTTGTGGAATTACGTGTAATAGAATATTACTCTTTAGCTTCTTTGGATGTGCACTGTGCAGTTGCACAAAATAACTTCGAAGACAGCACTCCCACACTCCTGCCATGTGTATCCTATTTATGAGATTTCAATGAGGTTGAAAGAGTTCATGCTATTTTATTTCTGCAAATGACAGCAATAAAATAGTTCTGTCAAGAGCTTCTGCCTTTCTTACATTAGCTATTCAGAAGAGAGCAGATTTACTTTAAAAGTCTCAGAAAATTATTTACTCTAAGAGTTAATGATGCAATTTGGGGAGACTAAACAATATTTTTGTGCCTATCAGATGCTTTTTAATACCTGTTTTGATGCATAAGCTTCACTTATTACTGACAGATATTGTATAATAACTAATGTGTAACAATTAAAAAGAACAATCAGTAAAAAGCACATCAAGATAATACAGTTTTTACAAAGACCACCTGTTCATAAGGAATCAATGAGCTTTAAGTTAATTGAACACAACAAGTGTTTATATTATATCATTACAGAAATCAGGTTGGAAAGCACTTCTCAGTAGCACCTTTCTTAGTTAATAAACTGTATTAGTATTAATTAGTCACATTCATTAATTCACATTAGTACTAGTCAAAATGTAAAATCAGACCTTTCTCCCATCTCTCTGCCTCATTACTTCAAGCACAGCAAAACATTTACTGTGAGAAAGATACAAGATGCTGAGGGCCATCAATTGAAAAAGCAGGCTATTTAAGCTAAAATACGACCAGGTTGCCACTTCAGAAAGATGCCAACTTTCGTTTTTAAGGTGTAATATCATAAGATCTGTGATGAGGAAGTGTCTGTCCATCAAACTAAATATTATGTGTGAGCTCATATATACTGACATGTCTGTCACTGTTTTCAGAGTGTGCAGTCTGTAAAACTTATTTTCTACTAGTCAGTATTTCAGTCAGTGTTTCTGATAACTAAGCAATGTCAATTTGAAGAAAACTATGGCATACTAGCTGTCTTATAGTGCAACTGACAACGAATGGAAAGATGACCTGCCACTACTCTCAGGTAATTAACAAAAATTGCATGGGTCATTTGTGACCTGCATACTACTGTCAGTAAACCTCGAATACCATTACTACTAGCTTGGATCAATGAAGTGCAACTCATGTCTGAGATTTCAAGATTTGTATGAACTGGTTTTGGCATTTGCTGCTCCCAACTACTGCTTTTCAGTAGAGAAAAATAGTGAACTGATCTTGAAAAACTTCTGGTCTAATGATGTTTAATCAGTGCTAGAGTGCATGGAGAGATAGAACTACGGCACCAAGAAGTGACAGAACTTGAATGTAGTAAAAGGCTGCTTTGAAATGGAATCACTTCTAAAGTTGTTTTTAATATACTTTTCAGGGGTGATGGAATTTTATTTCAGGGCTCACAATACAGCTTTTACACAAAAGGTTCAATCAGCGTTTTCTGTTCCTTTTTACAGCTTCGTTCTTAGGAATCCAAGCTAGTGCAAATCTATTGCTGTTATTTTGTAGCAGTTCTTCAGCTGCGGGTTAAGCTGATCAGTTTTGAAGTAATTAAAATATTGACTACTAAAGCTCAACACTTACCTCATTCAGCCCTTACAATCCGAGTTCTAGTAATTCTAGATGCTTCAAACAAGAGGCTGAGGCCCACATGTGTAGGCAGTTAACTCCCTGCATACTTTGGAAGATAGCGGCTCACACACTTTCTGCCACAAAACCTGGATTACTGGAGGTATAATCACACTTAATTAGAAGCCAGTCATATAAGGCCAAAGAAGGCAGACTGAACTGGCATACCCTTCCCTTTTGTCCAGAAGGAGTACATTAGTAATATATTGTAGACAACCTCTGCATCACTTCTCATGCAATGGTTCTAATAAATTTCAATGCAGTATTAGCTACTTTATCCAGTACCCTCATTAGGATGCTGTTCAAATGAGAAACTGAGAGAACTTTGCTGGTAAACATGATGAAAAGTGCACTACAGAAAGTGCTATATTTACCAAAAAGATGACATACTGTTGAAAAGTTCTGCAAAACCATAAGCCAAATTCTTTCCTTGAATGTTTATGAGAAAGGACTATTGATCACACAGTTTGGCCTTTGGAATGCATTCCTTAAGGCTGCAATTGTTCTATCATTGATTATTTCATCAACTAGCCAAGTGTGGCTTTCTGAAAGAATAGGTACATCCTGATTCTGATTTTATTTACAGAGGGAATCTGAAGGCTTAAAGAGAAGAAAGCTTAAAACAAGAACCCTGGGGCACACCTCTGCACCTACACCCCCACACACATATAAGCAGTCCACACAACTGAAAGTGTGAGAGGCAAAAAACCCAGACACCAAAAAGTAATAGTCTGAAGCTGTGAGAAGTTAGAATCATAGAATGCTTAAGGTTGGAAAGGACCTCCAGAGGTCATTTAGTCCAAACCCCCTGCACACACAGGGTTACCTAGAGCATGTAGCACAGGGCTGCATCCAAGCAGATTTTGAAGATCTCCAGAGAAAGAGACTCCACAACCTCTCTCAGCAGCCTGTTCTGGTCTTCTGTCACCCTCACTATTAAGAATTTTTTTCTTAAGTTCATATGGATCTTTTGGTGCTTCAATTTGGGGCCATTTCCTCTAGTCCTGTCGCTGGCCACCACTAAAAAGAGGCCGCCCTCTCCTCCTCACTCCCTCCCTTGAGGTATTTATAGACACTGATCAGGTCCCCCCTCAGCCTCCTCTTCTCCAGGCTGAACAGGCCCAGCTCCCTCAGCCTTTGCTCATATTTTTTTGCTCAATCATTATTGCTCAAGCAGGATAAGTCAAGGCAATATTCAAAGAGTAAAAGAATGGGCAACACTGTTCCTGTATCCTTAGCCCAAGGAAGCAGCTGCCTCTCAGAAGAAGAATCACTTCAGCACGTTCACAGCATCTCAGATAAGAACCCAGGAGTCCACAGGAACCTCCTTGCAGGAGGAAGCAGCAGAAGGTACCGGGCTGGGGAAGCCTCAGGCTGCAGCTGCAGAGCATCCCTCAGTCAGCAAGGGACTATCAGGCGGCCAAACCTGCAGGGCAGGGAATATTTCCACGTGTGGGGCTCCATCTCCAGGGAAGGCAGTGTCAGGAATGCCACCTGTTGCAGAGCTTGCCTCCGCCGTGCAGGGAATTCACTTGCCTGGAAAGGCTGGAGTCCCCCATGCCCTACGGCAAGGTACTTCCCTGAAGGGAAATAACTTCCCGGCTTCTCATGGGAGTGCAAAGAAAGCTTTTCACAAAGTCTATTTTGCTTTCTAGCCGCGCTAGTTATGGCTGGCTATTGCATCTCTCTTTGCAGCTGTTCTTCAAGTCAATCGCCTCAGGAGTCTTCTAAGATGTTTTTGATGTTCTTTCTAGTCTTTTTTTAAAAAGCCTTTTCAGAGACAACCTGTCAGTCCCTATAAAGGCTTTTTCATTTTACTGCACTATATTATCTCGGTTGTGACACCATTAATCTGACAGTTCACCTCTGCCCTAGCATGTCTTAAAGAAAGAAGGTCCAAATTTTCGTCTTTTTCCGGAGAGTCAAAATTCCTGGTGCTCAAAGAGGGCAATGTCTTCTTCATTCGCCCTGCAAGAATAAAAGACAGGTGGCCAGCAACAGTCTTCCTGATTCAATGTCACTTACACCACTTCTCCCAGGGCTACAGGTTCTGGGCATAGGCAATTTTTGTTTTGATCATCATGTTTTCCTGACAATGCCTGCACTGGATACAGAGAAAAGAAGCATCCCAGAACAACAGAGCTTGAGGAACACCAGCGCTGTGTGCTGGTCTACAAGCCTTGGAGAGAGGAAGGTCTTCAGAGCACCCCAGTGAGAATGTGGCCATCAGTCTCCTCTTGAAGAGGTAATCTCTCCAGTTTACTTGGAATAGCATAGCAATTGGCAGACCCTGTAGAGCAAAGTAGATTCCTTTTTGACATTCAGACACATTTTATCTCCCCAGAAAAACATGCAAAGCACTATCAGAAATAAATTGTAAAAGTGGAAGCAAGTTTATGTTGATGGGAGCATCCTGAAGACATGCAGTACCGTACAGAGGTATAACATACATATCTCTCATGCTGAAAGACAGAATGCTTTGAAATGCACATGTCACTATCTAAAAAGTGTTTATTTATTTTTAATTAAAAATTCTCAGTTTTCCTAAAACATTTAGTTGATTTTAGGACTTTAGCGTCAAATGATTTTAGGAGAATCTATGTTCTTCTTTGTGGACAGAAATTCATACTTATAAGAATGTATTTCTGTGCAATTAATTTCTGAGTAACAATCACTGACTGAAAAGTTCAAAATATTTGAATGCAAAACCGCATAAAGCTGTTATTACTAGTGTTGAGCACTGACATTAGAGCTAAAGTGAATGTAATATGTTTACAATAAGTAATAGTTGTATAATTTACACCTATACTTGCTCTGGTTAATGGCTATGATAGGTTGGGAAAAGCCTGGAGAAATCAGAATACATATTTTAAGTTTTAGACCTGTCCCATCACTAAAGCAAAAGGGCCTCGCAGATCTCTTTGCAATTTACAAGAGTGACTGGTGCCACAGTGAAAATCCAGGGCAAAATGTGCAGTTTATCAAGAGAAAATATGACAGTTTCTACTACCCAGAGCACTGACACTGCTCTCCCACAGCCACATGACATTTTAGGTACAGGGCTGAGAAAGCAAAGGGGAGGTGGGTAGCAGACTTTCTGTGACAGTCTCGAGACAGAACAACCTTCTTCCTCCTTAGGACCAGCCATCAGATCCCCTTCTGAAAACAATGTTAGGAAAATTAACACATGACTCTGGGATCCTGCAAGGGCTCTTAATTCCTGTCTCTGACCACTTTTCTTTCCCACTGTTGAAATGATCTGCAAAATTCAGCTTAAAGATATCAATGTCAAGGTTTTCATTCCTCTGCAGACCAAGTTCCAGTGAATTTTCTATTTGCTAACATACAAACACACACAAACACATATATAAAAATGGATCATGTCTATTTATAAGAATTTTCTTTCTGTAATACATATAAGCAGCCCATACACTTGGTCTGTGAATTGTTTATAATGATTTCTATAACGAATTTTTAAGACTTCTATGAATATATACCAATCAATTAAAGATGTTGCTAAATTTACCTTTGCAGAGGCCATAAATAAAATAACTATTATGGAATACCCTAAAGCTGAAGTGCATGCAAAAGAAGAAATGCAAAATTATCCCAAGCTTCCTCTCTTCCCATCATGCATTACAATATTTATGTGTTTTTTGGTTTCCCCAGGTGGCCTGGGATAAGCTTATCTTGCTGATAAGATGCTGCTGGCAGTAACATTGCTGTCTCTGGGACAGACCCTGGGGAAGGTACCCATGCTTTGTGCATCCCACTGTTGACTAAAAGTAGTCTGATAACGACAGCAAAGCAAAGCAGAAGCAGTGTGAATGCATCTACATGCAAGCACATCTGTGTTTTATTGGGTGAGCTGTAAGTTCTGAGATAAGAGCCAGGGCAAGACCCAAAGTCTGTCTGAGGTCTTCAAGCCATGG
>JAVCKT010012734.1:11928-29824 GCA_032273925.1 Rhynchotus rufescens | reverse complement strand
AGGGCCGTAGGATCTGTAGTAACTGCTTGGCCCCCTGTGGCTGCTTCTTTTCCCAAAGATAATACTTCCAGGAATAGACGTTGAGGTTTCTGTATCTTGTTTTCAAATGGGGATCTAAAGTTAGACCTTCAAGGCTCTACAGACAGCCTGGCCTGGCTTTCAGCGATACCAAGTGCGTAGTAGGTGCCAGCAAAACAAATGGGTCATCTCTATGCTCAACAGTTCTAAAGAACGATGTCACTTTGTTAGTTGGGAAATCTCATTTCCAATTCCCAAAGTGCATGAGGGTGTGATGGCCAGGCCAGGCTCACATACAGCTCCATGTTTTGAATAAGACCTTCTTGCCTGCCTTGTGCTGTCAGCATATAGCAATTTACACCAATCCATCCACCAAACCTCCCTCCCTGTACTGTGGCACTGACCATGTCAGTCTTCCTGTAGAAATCTTCTGCGATTTGGTTAATGTTGCTTGGTGTTGGGCTACAGCATTTGTTTTTTCAATCAGATTAAATGTTTTCTGTGACTGATGCTTTAAAAGCTTCACGATATGAGTGTTTGGAATATTGTCATTAGATGTATTTCTTGGATAATCTTGAGAGATGTTTGTGGTGCGGTATTGTTTGCTAATTGCTGTGATTTGTTGAGGAACAGCCCGGCTGACGGATTTCACTGCGAGCTAGGGGAGACAGGCAAATGGTAAATTTTCTTCTGAGAAAACTGCAGGAAACAAAAATGCATTGCAAATTCTAATGGGATTTTTATCTAATAAAAATATTTAGTTTGGAAAGCATCTCATCACAAGAAACTTGAAAACTCATAAAAAGTGTTTTAAGATTTAGAAATAACAAAACAACCTTACTGAAAGAACAGCCCTTAAAGTTGCACTCTGACTGTTAAGGGGAAGAGATGCCTTTAGAGGGAACTGGGGTTCCTTAACTTTAGGTATCCAATAATTGGTGATGGGACCATCTTCCAAAGTGTCTCATACAGTAAAATGTTGACTATAAAATGATTTTCTTCTGGAAAAAAGAAGTGCTTAATGATTTCCAGAACTGTAGCTAAACATCTAGATCCCTGGCAGCTTGGTTGCCTTCTGCAAAGCGTAAGTGAGTCTGGAATCTCTTGTTCCATATCTTACTGAGAAGATCTTCCTTGCATGTACTTAGTGACTTCTTGAGCTGACCAGACTGTCAAAACTGGACCTGATGCCAAGATTATTCACCAGAAATATGTTTATTTCCATCAATAAGCAGAGATCTAGTTGTCTGATGCATTTTCTCTCAATGGATCTGTATTCTTAATGTCTGAAAGCTGATGGGTTCTAACTGAAGATTTGGGATATAATCTGGATTATAGTGCAAAGAAACCAGTGGGAAAAGTGCTAATTATGGAGCTTTGGGATAGAGTGAGGCTTTCTTCCAAATGTTGAGGAAAGCAAACCTTGTGTATTCCAGCTGATGACAGTCATAAAGCTCGTGTTCACAATACCCAACTCCATGTCTATCTGTATCCGAACTGTCCAGAATTTCAATTTGGCAGGTTGCTTTGTATGTATCAGTGATTCTTGGGGTTCTTGTTCTTGGCTTCTTGCGTAGGCTCCATCTCGATCTAACTACTGAGATAGCAGCTTCATTCAGAAGCCCGTTCATCCACAAGCCATTGTCTGGAGCCTCTTTTGTTGAATTGTATTGCATGAGCATTGCTCAGTTTTGAGCAAACCTAAGCTACTTAATGGACATTTTCTTTCAAAATGTGAAAGAGAGTCTCTTTCTGCTGTCTGTGGTAGTAAGAACAAAAGATGTTTAACTGTTATGGGCTTTCATACAGCCAGTGCATGTCAAGAAGGGAAGGAATGGAAAGTGGGAATCCTGTTGGGTTTTATGCTTTGTTTAACATCTTATAAAGAAGGTTACTCTGGATTGCCATTTTAAACAAATGTAACAGCTCTTCCTCCTCCTCTTCTGCAAGCTCCCTCTAGTGTTATCAGGTACGTATCACATACACTGTTTACTGCTCAGGTAACATTTGTTACACTGGAGCAACCTGTAAATATCATCCATGGAGCTTTGTTGCTGGAAGAAATTCCAGTGGTACAATTTGCAAGTGTGCTGGGAATACGGTGCCAAGCCGCTTTCCCCTGCCTGTGCTGCACACCTGCATGAAACTCGCCCTGCCCATACCCAGATAATCTGCAACTCAAATCTCTTTTGTGTATCTGGAACAAATTGTGCTGGCCATTTGCCATACAGTGAAATCACACAGTTTTTCATTACGCTCTCAGAAGCCTTAATTAGTGAATAAGGCAGCTGTATGCTCTCAAAAATACGTCTATCAGTGCAAACTGCTGCCTGATGGTCCAAAATAAAACATGCCAAAATTTCGCTCGTGCTTTCAGTTCTTTTAGAGCTCGTGCGCAGGTAATTGCAGTGGGGAGACGCATGGGTTTGTTACCTTTGTGCTATATGTTCATTCCCAATAATGGAAAAAGACAAAATGTATCTTTAAATTGACTGTCTGATTAGAATGATCTGTCTCTGCATGAAATTACATTCTTTTCTGTCTCCTCTAGTTACTCGCCTGGTTCTGGAACTCAGGGCTTCGCGGGCTGCCTGTACCTATTTAGAGGAAAAGGTTTTCACTCTTCTCGCATTGGTTTCCCTGTGCTGTCTGTGAGCAGTGTGGAAACATAGTGCTGGTCTTGTGGTGCCTCTCCACAGAGCCAGGCTCTAGGGGGGGCTTTTACCTGCCTGAGAAAAATGGCCAAAATGCATTATTTTTCTTCCCTTCTTCCCCCTTAAACATAGACAGCAACAATGAACTTGGCTGGTATATCTTTTTTTTTTAATGGTACTTGATTTTATTTTATTTTTTAATATAGAGGGTGGAGGAGAAGAAACAGCACAGAAAATACTATTTGGGAGAAGTTTTGGTGGATTTTTTCCTTTATTTGAGGAACCACCCTCAAACTGAAAGAGTATTTTACATTGTGGAGCAAAATTGTTCCCTCCAGTTCCAAAACACTTCTAATGGAAAATTTCTGCTAGTTTTGAGTGTAAGCAGCTTAAACATCACGGAGTTTTATCCTTTCCAGCTTCCTGTGGGGTAAAATGAAATGCTGTGCTTGTTTAACAGGCAGAGGGAAAACAGGAACTGCTTGTCACCTGGGAAGCTTGTGCCAAAGATGGGAATTGAACCCTGATCTTCTACATCAGCAGGCAGTGTAGTATTCATCTTGTGCCGTGTTTGACTGGCACAGCTTCAAGGAGGAGAGGGTTGGCTTAGGTTGGCATCAAGGGGATGCAAATTTACACTGATCCCTCTCATCTCCCCTTGCCAGGAAACTACCTAATGATGCAAGCTCAGAGCAAGTGACAGAAAGCCCAAGGGAGAGGTGTAGAATTGGTAGAAAAATTTCAAAGGTCTATATAAAGAACTGAAAGGGTGGGGAGGCATCAGTCATATTTTTAGGATTTTGCTTTGCTCATATTGTTGTTTTTATTTTTACAGTGGAGGCTGAAACATTCCCTTTGAGGGATAGGGAGGAAATGAAAACAACTCTTGTTTCTGTGGTAGGCAGGGGGAGAGAGAGGTAGAGGGGAAGGATGAAGATTTACCCTCCTGCTTCTCTGTGTGAAACGTGTTCCAGTTTGCTAGGTGTTTCAGGAAGATCCACAGACCTGTGTTTCCTTGGACATCCAGTAATTTCTGATGGCTAACAAAATTCTTAGGCTTCTGCCAGTTGGTCATCTGGTCATTTGGGTCATCTGGAGAAGTCCCCTCTAGTTCAGCCCTTCAGTCTTGTTAGGTTAAGGTGTGTTGGTGCCTACTGGCTGCTCTGAGTCTTGATTTTATTGTTTGGAGGCCTGCGGTGAAAATAAGCTCACTGAGAGAGTGCTAATTACTATATGCCAAGTTCAGCCTTTTCTTCTCTTTCCATCTGTTAAGTGCTTATTTCCTAGCAACTTCTAACCTAAGTGACCATAGAGTGAGGGAAGCCTCATGTTCTTTTGTAATGTAGTACAGGTGGAAAGCTATCAAGTACCTCCATGTGAACAAAGCATCCTGAACAAGGCCAAACCTTGATTTTTTTTTTTAATTTATGTTTTCCCCCAGTGCCATTTCTCATGTGCTTGATTTCTGAACAGAACTTTAAAGTTTTGGCTACCATTGCTCATATATCACCACAGCTAACAGGACTGATGAAAAGAGAATGCTGTTAATTGTAGTGTTCTTACCAGTGAATTAATTGGTGAATTAAATTCAGCTCATCTGAACTTCTTAATGTGAAAAATACAACCTTCTGCTCTGCTTTCCATCTTAAAGGCCTTTTCCAACAATAATGATTTTCTGAGTCTCTGCAGCATCTCTGCGGTGTCCTGATTCTGGTTGGAGGCCCTCATGCTCCAGTGATATTGGGAGGTGGTCTGCAGGTAAACTTTGCACACATTATTTTGTCTGCAAGTGTGGATTCCTGAAAAAGAGGTAGCATAACATTGGGGTTATTTGTTATGGCATTAGTGCTATTAACTGAAGCCTTGATGGCCCTCAGGAAATGAGTGGGTGTGTGTAGTGCACTATTCATGGTGAGCAGGGACATGAGGAAGCCCTTGACAGCTCCAGTGGCTCCAGGCAGCTTAAATAGCCCTTGATGTGTTCATCTGACCTCAAGATGAACTGTTTGGAGTAAGAACTGGGGGAAATTTGTTACCCTCTACTATACAGAGGAGGGATGGACAAGTGGGACAGCAGAATGGGTGCAGGTGGGTTGCACATGCAGCTTTGCTACTCCGGTTGCTTCACTAAGTTGCTTCTCATTCCTGCAAGCCTCTGTCTCCTTGTCAACAAATAGGAATAATGGCACTAACCTCCTTTGAGATTTGCTGAGGGGGGAAAAAAATGCTGCCCAAGAGCTGGGTGAGACTTTCAAGAGAAGTATAAGCAGTCATAGTTCCAAGTTTCCTGGATAAATAGGATGCCATTCTCTCAGGCTGTCAATACACAGTAGCTGTCACTTGTCAGAAGCACTAAATTCAGATGCAAAAACTATAAAGGAAAAATTAAATGTACCAGGGTCAAAATGGAGTGGAGAGAAAATGGAAGAAGATATTTATGTAGAGGGGTGTGTGTATGTTGGGGGACATGCCAACTTCACAGACTACCTTTTTCCCATTTCTGAGGGACAGAATTGCATTATGTGAAGATTTCAATTGCTAGCTCCCAAGAAACAGCATTAGCAGTAAGAAAAGTAAAAATATATATTATAGTGCTGCAGTTTCTGTAATTTTTTGAGAAGCACATTTGTAAACACATCTAAAATTAGAGTTCAGCATCAGAACAATGAGTGCTAGCTCTTATTCTCTGCTCTTAGAGATTTTAATGGTTTTCTTCCACTCTCTGGATCATAATATAAGTGTGTGCGTATATAATTTATTTATATTTTTAAAAGGAACTTTCTATATTTCCATCTGTTCCAATTAAACTGAATGGAACAGCTTTTGTAAGTAAATGGAAGGAAGGAGAGAAGAGAAAGGAGTAAGGAAGAGAAAAAGGTTTTAAACACAAACCTTGAATGGAAGAGAAGGAAATATTTGTTGCTTAGCACCAAGATGAAAAATATTATCTCCTCTTCGTTAAAATGAGTTTCCTGTCCCTTCTCCCACATCTTCTTTTCTCCTCCAAAGCACTTCCATCCATTAGCAAGGAATTTGGGTTAAGAGCCTTGCACACAGTGTGTCACGTAGGGCCTGAATGCAGCTTTGCTTTGTGGCAGATGGGATTTTCCTGCATGGTGAAAGCCGTTGAGCTGGAGCAGCCCCTGCACCGCTTGTCTGCCTCGTGTGGGCTAATTCAGATCAAAGAGGATGCTCACGTGTCTGGTTTGGAGGGGCTGCAGTTTTCCTCCTGCCCATAATGACTTGCTGAATCCACTCTGTGCTGTGGAAATTCCTGGCTAGAACCTGCTATTTTGTGAGGAAGCTTCTGAGAAACCCTCAGTCTGCCCAGCTTGTTGGGTGGAAATGAGATGGTCAGTTGATTCACTTTGCTTTTCTTTACTCTTTTTTGCCTATTTTTTTTCCCCACCCCACACAATGCTCTTGAGCTGTTGTGATGAAAATCTTGTACTTTGTCTCCTAGTTTTTTCTCCTTTGCACCTCCAGGTGAACTGAGGTGTCCAGATCTGGTAGCAGCTCCCCTGGATGCGCCTTCTTGTTGGAGGCTTTGGCAGAGAGCTGAGCACCCAGCAGATGTGGATGCTGCTCCCATCTGGTGTCACCCCTGGGCCCTTGCCTTGCAGTGGGGCATCCCAAAGGTGTCTCCATGCCAGCTCTCCCGTTCTCGGGGAGAAGGCCGCCATCCAGGCTGGCCAGCAGCCCCTGTCACCTCAAAGACCAGGACCCGGGCCTTCCTAGCAGCCGGATGGGGCGCGTAGGTGGGAACCTCTGTGTGTTTTAGGGCTGTAGCCCCCTCCTTCCCTTTCCCCCCTCTTCCCGTGTCAGTGTTTAGTTGCCATGGAGACAGTAATTACTCCGGGAGGTTTCTAGACTCTGCTGAAGCTCCCATCAGTCTCGCCTCCCACCTGGGGAGCTTCTGACATTGAGTTAAAGGTCAAGTCCTCATGTAAATGTTTTCCTTTCCAAAATGAAATATTTTACCTATTTTGGGTGACTGTGGCGGTAGCACAGAAAACAATTTGTCAAATCACTTGCAAAGCCAGAGCTGGAACACTTAAATTCTATTCCCTTCAGGTACATGGGAGTAGAGGTGGAAATGAGCAGCCTCGTAAGTCATATTTTTGTCCAAGTCAAACGCTTGCTCGCTCTGCACCAGACATGGAGTGTTTGCTTTGTCGTTCTTGCCTCCTCCTCCCTCCCGCCAGCTTTTCAGAGCTTCTTGTTCTCATTAATTTGTTGTTTGCTCCCTTGCCTACACGTAAAAGCTTGGATGAAATCATTTTTATTGACGTTAGTCATAGGCTGACAGAGCCCTGGAAAGGACCCCCTGGGTCGTGGAGTGTGCCACCCCCCCCCAACACACACACACACACACTATTGCAGGGACCATGTCATTTAATTCCTTTCATAACCTACCTGTTAAAAGCCAGAACAATCTCTCTTTAAGTGATTTTTGAGGAAGGAGGGGAAGGGGGGAAAAGCCTCAACCCCTGATGTTTCTAATAAGAGTATAAGGAAATGGAGATGTGGTGGGAGAGCAGGTGGAACAAGAAGCTGTAAGATTTGCTTTTGTGTTTGTTTCCTTTCCTCCTTTCCCCGGTTCACCCTTTGTGATGACCTGCTTGTGGGCATTATTTTGAGGTGCTATCTGTGTGTCAGGATAGTGAGGGTCAGTGCCAGCATCTGACTCTGCAATACATGTCCTCTCCCATGAGGAAGGCCTGTGTTTAGTTCCAAACACTATGCAGGGATAGCGCCTAAGGTGTTTCTTCTGGCTTTGCTGGTCTCTAAGTAAGCCTAGATAAACCATGTTCTTGTTGTGGTGTATATACAGGCTACCTGCAGCTCTTCATGGAGTCCGAGGCAGAAGGGGCAAAGCGGAGCCCTCAGGAGCAGCAGTGCTCGTGGAGCTCGTGGAGCTTGTGCTCCGCGACGCTCAGCTTCCCCGCGCTCTCCTCAGCAGCAGGCTGGAAAGCAGCAAGTGTAATTTATGGAGGCTTGGCATGCAGTTAAGTGTAAAGTGATGGAAAGCGTGGTGGATCACTGCACTGGTGCACTTGACTTGTGCATCAGGCACCCATCTATGCAACCTCACATCCAGTTCAAAGCCAGTCCTGAAAGTATAAAAAATGGCAGCACTCACAGCTCCAACATTGTCAGTGTCAGAGGATGCCGTGGGGTTTTGCTCTTGATGCCTTTCGGAGCTTCTTAGCCAAGTCCCCAACTGTAATTAGTTGACAAACTGGCTGTGAGGAAACTCTGGGCTTTCAGAATATCCCTGCATTTCACTGGCACCTTTTGAACCTGAAGTGCTTTAAAACTGTGTGTATGCCCTGGAGAAACCTTTAACCAGGGCAGTGACACCCAGCCACTGCTGGGGTGATGCACAGTAGCTGTTCAGCAACAAGCAGCAACGTTACCTGCAGCCTGGAGTGGAGGCTGGAGAAGAGAGCAGCAATGCACAGAAGCAGTAAAGTTGGGTAGGAAAAATCCTTCATTTCTGAGAAAATAGAAGGGGGTTTGGGATTATGTTAGCGCATTCTAAACTGCATTTGGAGCTAGGAATATTATGATCAGGAAAGGTAATTCGGGAGGATCAAGTGTATTTGGCCTGTTTCTCTGAGACAGTGACTTATGGGCTCTTTCAAACGGCTAAAACACTGGACAAAGTGTAAGCTCAGCTGGGGAAGTTAAGCTGCTTGAGGAAATATGACACTTCACAAACAAATCTGGTCTGGACTGTCTGGAAAATCTACTCGAGCATTTGCTGAGTTCAAGATATACTGGACCACTTGAGGAAGAAGGAAAAAATAACACTAAGAACAGCCATTTAGATGATTTTTTTTTCTGAATTAGGGCTGCTGTCCTATTTGCTGTCACTTGTAGTACAAGGCCAAAACTAGGTTTTTGTTTTGTTTTGTTGTGGGATTTTTTTGATGCTTTATTTGGTTGAAACTAATCTCAGAGTCTTCTCGTGAGGGACTATCTCCCCTCAAACAGTGACTCTACAACTTAAATCCCTGCTTACATATGCATGTCCATGTTTAGTGTTCATTTGTTCTGGCCATGAATAGACATTGTACCAAAATGCTAGAGGCCAATGCCTTTCTTGGAGCTGAAACAACTTGTCCACAAAAAGAGAGCATATGTTGTCTAAGGTCAGGGCTTGCTAGTCCAGTCTAGCAGGCTTCATGTTCAGCCTGGGACAAATGAGCTGCTAACTCTTTTTCCCTGGTCTGTCTGCATCTTTGAGGCATGGGAACAGGAGAAAGATGAAGCAGCTGTGGGTTCACTCCCCTGCAACCTCAGCTTTGTGTATAATAGTAATATTTCCAGTTAATATACCTCAGTTCCTCTGTTTAGGAAATGAGGATGACTTGGTGTGCTAGTATGTTTTGGGGAGAGGAGAAAGGCCTTAGTGGGAACAGTTGTCCTTAGGCTTGTATTGCTAATAAGGAGACCATCCTTCAGCACAGTGGAGAAAGCCTCCATTTTTGAAGAGTTTTAATCCATGTTCTTGGTGACTGGAGAGTGAACCATAGGCTTTGCTGAAGACCTAGGCATTGCTTTTGCAGGGTACTGCTTACCTGCTCACAGACTTGCTGCTACACGGCCCTCGTGGCTGGGGAAGGTGGGTGAAGAAGTGGACTGAGCTGCACAGTTCTGGAGACCATAATCTACAGCAATGCTGGCTTGGAGATTTTTGGGTTCCCAGAGCTGCACTCTGAAACCCTAGCTTCTCCCTAAGCACAGTGTAAAGTCATTGGAGTGGACACAATATTAAACTCCTGCTTTACAAAGCATGATCCTCTCTGTTGTGTGGAGCCACGGGGCACCACAGCAGCAGGCTGCTGTGTAGTAAATTCATTGTGTATTGTGCAAGGGACCATTAGTTAGCTTATTATTAATACATGTGTGGGCTTTAATATACCGGTACTGTATCTGTCAGCATCTCTACCAGGTTTGCTTTTGTCCTTTGTGTTTTCCCCAAACAAGCTTATACAATTAGTTTCTTCTTGTTTCCTAAATTATTTTTGCTGCTCCTAATTATTTCACACTCCATATAAAAGAGTTATTGGGGTGGGTAATGGGAGACAAGGGATCACCTCGCCATTGCACTGCAGGCAGTGTGACATTAAGGCAATTTGGATTTGTTTTTGTTCTTATTTATATTTGGTTGGCTGCCTAAGAAATAGGAGGAAATTGAGATCTGCTTTTGGAGGTCAGAGTTTGGACTTTGTGATAGGGAACAAGAGCTTTGTGAGGTCTCCTTGTTCTTTGCACCTAAGGAGGAGAGTTGTTGAAATAGATTTGGACTAAATCACTTGGCAACTCCTTTTCAGATGTATGTGCATGTCTAAATGTGGAGTTATTGTCTATACTTCTCTCACTTTCATTTTTGTATGTAGCATCCTCATCTTTGGCTGTGCTTAGCTATGTACATGTAGTTACCATCTAACAGTCACGGCTCTCTTCCTCATGGTCAGAGAAGAAGACAGGAGTCTGAAGGTCTTGTCTTATGCAGATAATGGAGGAGAAATGTGTGAGGAGGTTGAGGATAAGATGCAGTCTGCAGTTAGATCTAACTTTCTGACTGTTGAGAACTCATTGCTTCATAAGTGATGCCTGACAGCTTGCTTGGGCTGAGTATTTCTTGTTTCTCAGAAGCTGCTGCCCCTCTTCAGCCATCCTCGCTATGATACAGTACTCGGCTGATGTTCCATGCCCACGTGGCGAGCTCGTGCACTGCTGGAGTTGGGCTTCTCCTGCCTGTCCATGGTTGAGTTACCCTCCCCAGCACCATACCTGTGCCTGAGAATTTCTACCAGAACAGCAGCTGTCCTGTCCAAAGCTCTAGGGTAAACAGGACCTCCAGTATATTCCTTGCCAAGTCATGCTTGGATTGCGGTGGTTAAATGCTCAAACACCATCTGCTTACACACTCTCGCTGCCTTCCACAGAGCAGCACCCTTGCTAGCGTTTGCTTTCTGGTGGCGGCGAAGCTCTGAAGTGCAGCCTGTTTGCCCATTTTTAGGAGGAGCAGCTCGAGCAAATGCATGCACTAGTTTTCCAACAGCCATTAGCATCACAGAGATGCCTGCTTAAAAGTGAGGAGCTCTTTCTTCCCTCCGATTCCTTCCGTTCCAGCTGCTGCATCTTGCCTGCCTTGTTGCATGGTGCAGCAAGACCTTTGAAAAACCCCACTGCTGGGGTGTAGGATCTGAACCCCTGTTCAAAAAAGTTAGGTTTTCCTCCCAGTTTAGCTTCATGCCATGCTGAACGCTAAGCAGGGGAAGTAGGGAAATCTTGCCAGTGACAGCTTGATAAATCTGACTTAAAACCTCCGGGCAAAAAACGGGGCCAGGTTTAGGTTTTTGTGTGGGGCTGGAGAGGCATTTGCTGAGGGGAACATGACTTACTAAACTGTTCAAACACCAGTGAGGGCTGTGGAAAGGGATTTTGCCACTGGCAGGGGATGGCTTGTGTTGTTGCAGAGCCTTTCTGCAGCAAGTGACAATAAAACTCATGTCCCCAGTATGGATGAGCCCTTGCTCTGGGGGAAAGGGACACTTCAGAAAAATAGAAGGGGGGGAAAGCAGTTGAAATCTGTCTAAATAGAATATCTGTCAGCTTTACATGAGGCACTAGTGGGTTTTTAAGCTCTTCCCAGCTTTGAGCAAATTAAGACTGAGTGTAAAGTGTAGATATATTTATATATTATATTCAGTGTCTTTTGGGTAGGTTGAGGGGCCTGAGGAAGACTCATCAATTCAATGCATGTTCCATTAGAAACTTCTTGGGATTAGATCAGGTTAATGAAAGGAATAAATAGGGCTTTGACATGTTGTTTAGTTTTACAAGACTGTATTGTTTTATGATGTTTTATGAGAAGTACTTCTACTCTTCAGGCAAGAGACTATTGTGCCTTTTCTATTAAAGAAAACTTCCTTTTCTTTTTCTTTCTGTTGCTAAGTAGATCCTGTGTTTGTTTGCGGGTGTCATTTCCCCGTAGAAATGCTATGTTCTGGAACCCTGCCTAGGAAGAAATGGCTTCAGTGAAGTGCAGATATCAGTGGTGGGTGGTACCCAGATCATCATGAACAACCAACAAAATCTTAGAGTAATTAAGTAGTCTTGGAGAGACAAGGAGTGAGTAGAGCCCCCAGAGGAATGAAATCAGTCATCTCAGCCCTCCGAGATCCCATTCTAATGCATTGCTCTGATGATGCTTTTTGTGTCTTAAGCACCCTTGGATCTCACCAACCCAATTTAAAATATTATTCCAGCACCAAACCACTGGCTCTGCAGAGAACATTTGTAGTGATGTCAGTGTTCAATTTGAATAGGCTAAACTAGGGCACTGAAGGTTTGTCATGTGCAGCTTCAGAGTTGGTCCGTAGGCCTTTGAGGTATCCTGTTTAAAATGGGACACTTAATCCTTTGATATGTTTCAGAAGTTTGGAGATTGCCATCCCAAATCAGCAGGGCGTACTTATTAAGCTGCTTTGCTGCTGACATTGTTCTGTTAGGGTTTTAATCTTTTCTGCTAGGATTTTAAATGAAGACGTGGTAAAAGTGTAATAATGCTGCATCTGAAGCTCCATCCTCTCTTGCTGCTTTCCTTGTGCTCCCACTCAGCTGCAGCAGCCCGGTTTCCACATACAGTGACATCAGATTTCCAGATGTAAGCCATGACATTCCCACTTGGTAATATCCTCTCTTCTCCATGAAGACAAGCCCCAAGCTTCATTTTGTTCAACATACTCATCCCTCCAGCACCAAGGAGCTGCCCAGGAATTACTATCCTCTTGTGGGTGGGAGACGGGGCTAAAAACCCAAGCAAGGTGCCCAGGGACACACACAGCTTCTGAGAAAGAGAACTGAGCAGGGTCCCCTCATGTCATAGCCCCGGATCTGCCTGAGCCTGGGTTATCCTTGCAGGCTGTCATCGCTTTGCGATACGGAGAAGTGTCTGTTCGGCCCGTGTGACCCAGTTATGCTTGTAACCTAATGAAGCTTTGAGTACAGACCTTTCCTGGGAGGCAAAAGGCCAATGCGCTCGCCCATGAAGTCTCTTCTCATTCTCCCATTCACCTTTAATATTCTGTTGTTAATGGGTCATGCTAAAAAGGATTAGCCATTTCAATTTACATTCTGCTGCTTTCTGCATTTAACATTCGTGCTGTAAGTGAAGAATTATTGACTATTTAAATGTGATTACAAACAGCCGGTAGGAGAAGGTCTGCCTTGCTGTTTGTGATGCTGAGCTTGTACAAGTCAAGGTTTTCCCTTCTTTTTGGTTACCATGGATGGGCTGCCTTTCCAGCTCCTACCTGCTATCCCAGTACCCCAGACTGGTGTACTGCCTGGTGCTTAAGGGCCCAAGGAGAGGCCCTAGGGTTAAATATTGTTAAGCATATGAAATTTAACCTATACTATTGATATTGGGTTCAGACCAAAATGTCTGCAAAGTGGCTTAAAAGGAAGAGTTCATTACAGAATAAAGCACTTTGGCAGAAGACCAGTTCTGCATACCCTTAAAATTGCTCTTGATTCCCCCTTTTTTATTTAAATGTACCTAACTACTGACTCTGCCACAGTTCAGGAACCAAGATCTCTCCTTTGACAGTAAGTCAGAAGGGATCTAGGTGCAGCAGAGGCTGGTGCTGGGTAGGACTCCACACTCTCGTGGCCAGTGCAGCAGGGTTTCCTAGGGGCTGGAGAAGCAGCACGGGGGATAGTCATGATGGCACCGAGATAAGCAGGGCTTAGCCCAGAGGCAGCAGGAGCTTTGTGTTCGGTACGGAGCTGTGATGGCCCCTGGAGAAGGGAAGGGCTTGTGTAATCCGCTGTCTGCTAATGGCCTCCGCAGGATACAGCGAGTCAGGCCTCCTCACGGGGGAGAGCTGGGATGGGATGTTGGCTGGCAGCTCAAAGAGCCAAGCTGTTGGTCGGGATGTATCTTTTTTTTCTTTTGCTGGGAGGAGGGCAACACTAGGAGACACTGATCCAGTTTCCAGGTAAGCAGGTCTGGGGAACAGTAAATCTTCCTGAGAAGAGGCCTGTTCTTACCTCGAGGTGATGGCATTGGAGGAACTGGCTGACCTCTTGCCGTGCATATGTGAGGCATCTAACATGCAGTCGCCTGCTTTTATAACTTTTAATATAGGTAATTTGTGCACTGCGTTTCCCCAGCTGGAGATGGGGAGAGATGAGGGACAATTATTCAAACAATTAAACAGAGAAAGCTCTCGGCTCAGCTGCATCCAAAAGAACAAACCCAAGTGGGGTAATTTCCCTTCTCTCCTAACCGTTCATGTGAAGGAAAATTTTCCCTTCCTGAATTCTGCTCCCACTTCTGTCCTCTAAGCTCAGCGCCATGGGACGCTGCCAATCTCTGGGAGAACAGGAACGCAGCCACCACAAAGACGAAGACCCAACCTGGGCGGACAGAAAACTGAAGCGGGTTTATAAAACAGGCTGCATAAGCCCCAGGATGACAGTAAGAGGCAGGCATGTGTTGGTGGCGTAGGCAAGCTTTTACCCTCCAATGTATTCAGCCATTTAAAAATAAAACATCTTTCCCCGAGCAAATCCCCCTGTCGCATTATGGCACTTGTGCATCTGCTGCTTTTGGAAGCGCTGCGCGAGGAGCGGTGGGGGCATCGGGAGAGGCACACATGGGTTTGTCACTGCAACTTCGCGTTTCGCTTTTTTATGGCCTTGTAAAAGGAGCAGTGTGTAAACACATGCCTCGGTTTGAGACGGGTTTTGTAAGCCCCGTTCTGAGCCTTGTGAAGTGGGGAGTCTGGGCGTGTGTGGACTGGCGGGGAGAGGAGGGAGAAGATAAGATGCTTGTGGTGGTCAGAAGAGCTGGAACAAATGAGACAGCGTCTGGGTGGGCAGACATGAGGTGAACTCTCTGAGCACGGAGCCTTTTCTGTTCTGGTCCCTGCGCTTGAGAAACGTCCTCGTGGCTCGAGCGGGAGGTGGCCTGGGGGCTGCTGTGAACGTAAGCGTGAGCTGGGTGAGATGTTTGTGCATAACCTGGTGCTGAGCAGGGGGCACAGGGCTCCTTGGCTCCTCTCTTTGCATCTGGTACCCAGTGCTCTGAGGCTTCCTTTAGCTTTGGAGAGCTTTTCAAAATCTTTGAATAAAAGACCTTGCGTAAGTGCTAAGCATTAATGTTTTTGTATAATGTTGCATATCTGTGCTTCTGCACGAATTCATGTGCCTAGAGTGTCATGCATATAAATTCGCAGGCATCCAACATTACACAGGCCTGTTAATAATAACCATGCAGCTTCGTGCAGGGTCTTTTGTCTAAGGAGATCAAAACACTTAAAATGAAGAAAGCTTCTCTGCTGCACATAGGAACCTGATGTAGGAAGGTAGAAAGGTATTGACAGAGTTTGAAATAATTGGATTCTGTCTCTGGAAAAGTTGCTTTTAAATTAAAGCAGCAATCCCAAATGAAAGCTAATAATGTTTCTTGAACCCCAATCCAATCAGACGTTCTGAATAAAACAAAATAATGTCTTATATAAAAGAACTCAAGAAAATGCTTTCTGCTTCATATTTACTTTTTAATGTTCGAACTTACTATTTGTTTTAATAATGCATCACCTGAAATAATTGGGCCCACTGTACTAGCTACTAAAAAAAAATCATTATAAAATAATTGTGTAATTTGAAAAGACAAGGAAAGCAAGCAAGAAAGGTTGAAAATGGGAGGTAATGTTACAGTAGTTATTGCAATAGATCCATGGCAGAAAGACTGTTCTTGCTGGGGGTTTGGGTTCACAAAGACTCACAACCGTAACAAGAATAGGTGTGTTTAGATGGAAGGGAAGAATTATGAGCATACAAATATACAAGCACTTGGAGTTTTTTTCTGTAGGAAGTGAAAGGCCTGATATCTACTGGAGCAGGTAAACCATGATTTTAGAGAAACATGATGGGGCAAAAAATATGCAGATTTCCCCTTATCCTGTTCATCTGAAAAAAAATATCTTTTGGTAATGGAAACTCATTCTGATTTTTTTCAGTTATGAGAAAGGGAATATGACAGTCTTCCCCCCCACACACCCCCCTAGAAAACATCTTTTCTGAGGCCTTGGATTATGAAATGTGTGGGTTTTTTCTTACCATATGGCTACAGGAAGAGGGTCTGGGTGCACTCTGGAAAATCATTTTTTCATAGGCAATTGCCAACTTCCTGAGCAGAGCCTGAAAAGACACTTTCTGATTCTACTCAGGGTGCTCTCTTTAATGGAAATGTCTACTGCTCTGCAGTAAAGCTTCAAGTCCCCATGAAAAATTCATGGTGGAGAGAAAGCAAGGCGAGGGACCCGGCGTGCTGCAGGAGGAGCCCGGCCGCGGGGCGAAGGGCCGCGCGATCCTGCGGCTCTGCCGGGGCCGCTGCCCTGTGTCCGAGGGCCAGGAGGCCACTTCCCATCCCGCTCCCGAGCTCTGCCGAGGTGGGAGTAACGTCCTGCAGGACGAGCCCGAGCTCGCCCCGTGGTTGACTTGCCTGTCCTTTTTGGGCTTGCTTTCTCAGTCCGATGGTGAGAAGAGCTTTATTTGCCATGGGTGGTTTCTTTTCCTTCTGGTCAGAAGCTGAATGTGGCTCCTCGCTTCTAATCACACAATTCCCATATGCCGGGAAGATGGTTGTCTGCCTTCCCTTCTAGAAAGTAAGCTTGAGTCTGGATGTGCATCCAGCTGAAGATTTTCCTTTCGATGGAGAATGAAAGAAATCCCTTTTCTTCCTGATGGGGAATTAGCCAGTAGTTGAATTTGCTGCTCCTTTCCTTGCACGGAGGGTCTGTGTCTTGCTGCTCCCTTAAAGAGAGCTGGAGTCTTGAAAGCCACATAAGGATGCTATGGGTAATGGCTTGCAAATGGCAGGAACACAGTGAAATTGCCAGCGTAGCATTCTGAGCACTGTGACCCTGACATTAAGGAATTTGCCTTTAAAACTTAACCTCAAGAAAATAAATCTAATTGATGGATGAGGAGCACAGCGAGGTCTGAAACTAACTTGGAAATAAGTAAAAATATTTGCCGTTCATCTCTGTTTCTGGGTAGTTGCAGGGCTAAGCAGGACTTGTTTAGCAGCACCGAAGTTGGGGTGGTCGCAGACCCTGTTTCTTCCAGATGAGGAAGGAGAAGGTTTTTTCATGTGCCAGGGCAATACAAGCAAAGTTAAGAGTTATCTCTAAGGTCTGGTGATTGACATCATCAAATGCACTTGCCGTTCCTAAGCTCTTGTCTGTCTCAGGTCTGTTTGACAGTGGAGCCAAAGGTCAGAGAGAAATTAATCTGCTGTAAATGAAACTAAATGGATTGCAGGGTGCTGTTTGTGACAAGAGTAAGTGGTGGAGGACTTCAGCATGCAAAAGGCTGCAATTTAGACCTTGCCAGTGGACCGGGTCATTCATCTTTCCCATGTGAAATGAGATGACCCTAATCCTTCCTTTGAAATAAGGAGAACAAGCAAGGAGGGGGACTGCTTCTAGCAATTTAACCCCAGGGCAGCTGCTTTCTCAAATAACTAACTATTAACGTGGCTCTCCTGCCCCCTGCAAAAGAGAATAATAATGCTAATATGAAAAAAAAAGTTAATTGTTGTCATTCCAGATACTTCAGTGCTAATTGAACCCTCAATAATCTCTTCCTTGTTCTCCAAAGAGACTGATGCTTGAAGGGCAACAAAAGCTGAGAGGTACTTTGGTTCACTGTAATGTAACAGAAAATTGGGGTCCTGTTCCCTGGTGGGTGACCTTGGGTGGGACTTTCTGTTCATGTCACAGCATTAACAAGTGCAGGGATCCCTGAGCTGCTTGGGCTTACTCTGAGGTCTTATGCTACTTCTCACCTCTGGTGGAGTTCCAGGTGTTCCTTACTCAGTCTCCCTCTTGAGCATCATAGTTATACTCAGAAAGGTGATGGGGGAATAGCATAGAGAAAGTTCTGGTTGGGCCTTTTAGGTATCAGAAGATATATATTTATATATATATGATATAAACAAACTCTTCTGACAATGGAGTGAAATGAATAGCTGGACATGTACGGGGGAGTTAGGTTTCTATTGAGAAATGTGCAATGATCCCAGCTTCTGCAGCAGCTGAGCCAAAATATGTGTGTATAGATGAATGTATATAGCAGTGCTTAGGTACTTGAGTGATGGATGCTCCAGCACAAGGTAAACTAGCCAGAAA
>JAVCKT010012732.1:0-11116 GCA_032273925.1 Rhynchotus rufescens | reverse complement strand
GCAACATGGTATTAAAGGAAGCAAATGTTAAGTCCATTCTTTAAAAAATGGAAATATATTGTTTTCTCTAGGTAATAGCTGTAGGACTGTCTTAACATGGGGAAAAATAATGCTTTCAGTTGATCACATCAGCCTCGATATTGGAAATGTCCAAGCACTCACTGTAAACAAAACAAACACCAAGCAGATAAGGGAAGAGGCCGAGACAGGCATCTGATGTGATCAGTTTTAGCCTGAGCTATTCATTTGTCAAAATTATGAGCAGCTGAAAGCCAGGCTTTCTTAGTGGAAAATGCTAAACAACCCAATGCTAAATAATCTCATTTTCTTTTACACTTTATAATCTTGCCTGCATTTTGTGCTTTAAGTGAATTCACAGTTCTATGCAAGGGAAAAAAAAAGATGACTTTTTTTTTTCCAGATTTGTAGTTATCTTTTTAGTTATCTATATCTCTAGTTATCTGTAGGTTTTTCTTTTTTTCCAGGTTTGTGGTTAGCATTCCACCATAACAAGTTTTGTATATTCCAAATAACAGGAAATTTCTACATCAAAGTTGTAGAAGCAGATCTTTAGATTCCTGTGGGGATAGTACTTTGCATGTGTGTGGTTTTGAATCTTGCATAGCACTATGTCTCTTACCCTGATGGGATCCATTCAGGGCTTGGCTCTTTTAGAATTCTTAGAAAAAGAAGTTCTCTGGCTTTCCTTAAAAATCCAGAATATCCCCTTTCAGGGTTAGCATGATGAAAGTTATTATTATCTTTCAGCTGAACAGGTCCCCTAGAAGCAGCCTCAAAGCAGAGCCAGCTTCTCTGTTAGTACAGGCTGTGCAGGTGCTGTCTGGCTGACATCTGCGTATCTTCAAGGATGAAGAAGACTTCATGGCCTCTCTTAGCCCCTGTTGTGGTACGTTACCATACTCATAACAAATGTTGATTTTTTCCTTACATCTAATGGCAATTTCCTTTCCTGCAAATGGTTTCCTGCTTTCTCCCCCCTTGTGTCTTGTCTGTCTTCAGCTCTGTAGCTCAGAGAAGAGCCAGGCTCCATCCTCCCCCCCATCCCGTTGTGCCGTGAAGGGCTGTAAGTGGCACCTCTGTCTTCCCCTGCCTTTCTTCTCAAGCCTGGGCAAACCTGCTTCCTGCAACCTTGCCTCTTAGCTTCTGAGCTCCAGCCTGAAGACCATCCTCGCTGCCCTTCACTGAACTCTGGAAAATTTGACAAACCTCATTTATCTTCGTGGAAATATAAAATAGATCTGTCTTTTAAAAAATTTCTAACCCTCGTAGAATCTTTTTTTTATGTGTTATATATTGCTCCTTGGCTGTGATGAAGAGAAGGAGGGAAAGGTGGTTATTTTTACCTCTCCTATTTTCTTTTTAAATAAAAGAATTTATTTTTTCAGGTTGTTTAGCTTGAGCAGTTGAAGTATTTACTGAAGATTGTATCAGTTATTTTATAGTTTATAAGGTCCCAGGGTTTAACTAACACTAATGAGACTACTTTTGACTCAGCAGAAGGAAGAATGAATGACTTGTATAGAAAGATTTAAATTTGAGTTACATTAATATTTATCAACCAAGAGGGCGGTCTCAGTTTGCCTAAATTGTCTGAAGTGCTTACAGTGTTGTAGTTTCTAACTAGAAGTGCATTTCTAATTCAAAGTCCAAGGACATTTTCCTGAAGATTGACCTTCCTTTGTTGGAAAAGCTGACTTCATTATCATTTGCACAAATCATTTGAATATACTTTATAAAGGCTTATTCTTCTTGTGGAATATAAGAAGAATACTAAGTTGCTCCAAAGCTTGAAATAGATGTTATAGAGAACAACTGCTCCAAACAAACAAACCGCTTCCCAAGCTGAAACCTCCTCAGACTGTATAAGCTCTGGATGGTGCTCTTTCCTGGTTCATACCGTTGGGAAAAACAAACAAGGCTGAAGAACTGTGCTTCCTTCCTGGTGAAAATTTCAGATCTTATTTATCTCGTAAAAATCTGTTCCTTGGTGCTTGCCCATAAACGATTGTATGTAAGAGTTGAATGGATGTTTGACTTTGGATTTCAAAGCTGTCTATTTCTCCCATAAAATAATGAAATTATATAGTTTTTAGATGTTGGTTACAGAATATAGCCTTTTTGTAGCTATAGGATTGTACTGCATATGCTTACAGTATACGAGGTCATATTTTGGGGCTGGTCACACTACTCTGAAGGTAATACAAAATACACTCCTGCATAAGGAAGAACAGGAATGCATGTAATGCCTACCTGTAGCAGCTGTATTGCTAAGGATGGATCCTGAGGAAAATCCAGCCTTTCTCCCAGCAGTTGAATTTTATGGCTCTGCATGAAATGAATCCCATGGCCAGAGTGTTTTGTTTTTCTGATTTTAATGAGGAATAGTCCATGCACAGCATAATGTGTTTATCTTTAATTACCTTCCTGGATTTCTTTGGTTTGTTTTCTAGAGCTTTCTTGGCGTTTATGGTTTTTGGATTTCACTTACCATTGGTAAGAATTAAATAGCGTTGAACTGTCATCATGGAAGGTGAATAAAAGTTCTAATCTAAATAGAATCTCTGTAGGGGTAATTTCTAATTTTTATAGGAATGTGAAAACGAAGAAATGGAGCTCTTTATTTGCAGCTTTTCGTGGCAAATACTGATGCTGTAAATTATACAGCTGTTCTTTCTCTGTATGGATTTTGCAGTACTCTCAGCGATTTATAGGTTCAGAGTGCAGCTGCTGGAAGTCATTTATTCTCAGGTCTGTATTAAATCTATCATATACAAATGCATTAACATTCACTACAGAGCTCAAGGGCTTATGGCTTTTTCTTTCCTGCTCTGAGTTGCTGTCCTGCAAGCATTTGCAAGATACGCAGAACGCAACGTGGAAAACAATTAAACTGATAAAAAAAAAAAAAAATCAGTATTTTATATGATAAATATATGAATCCACCTCATTTTACAGTTTAAGCTGAGCAGCCAAAACAAAACTTACTGTTAACATTGCTGATAGTGGCCATGCTAATAAGCTCGTTTTGATGGATTAGCACTTCAGTTCAATTTGCTTGAATGCTGCTCTTCAAGCATGTCAGGTGTGCCTATAGTCCCATTTGGGTGACAGCAGCTCCTGCACTCTTTGAATTATGAGCATCTTAAGGAAGTGCGGGAGCATGCATCTTTGCTTTGCTTCATTCAGCGTCTGTGTGTGTAGGGAGCCTCATTGGAAAAAGGGAACCTGGCTTATTTGAAGTATTTGGGAGGTCCTTACAATGAATGTATGCAGGTCCCTGGGCTGTAACCGTAGCTCTAATTGCAGAAGGCAAGGGGCATGAAGACAATGTGACAGAAGACAGTATGTCTGTACTTACTGAGTATATAATCTCTGAGAAAATAGCAGCTGAGGCAGCTGCCCAATGTAAGTTGTTTATCTGTTTTCATTGATGATTTCACATATTTCAAGCTGAGATCTGGGAAAACAGGACCATGTTCTGCCCAGCACTAAGGGAGGCCTGTACCCAGGGGGACCTGAGCAGATTTGCCGGGGAACCCTTGTGGCACATGGGATATGTCATCAGAGAGCTTTAAAGGCACTGAAAGAAGGTTGGAACAAGACAGGCTAGCAGAGGAAGGTCTGCCAGGCTGGCATGTGTTGGCTCTGTCACTGCAGATTCTGCGGCGCCTTTTGGAACATGGGCTTCCACTGTGGCTCTTTTTCCGTGCTCTATCTGCTTTACTCTGATGCTTTGCATGAATGCTTACAGAAAGGCTTTGACCTGGTGTTTCTCACAAGTGCCGGTCTTTAGGTGCCTTCAGTCCTGGGGAGGCGTTAGGTCCTGCTTTGGCAAATCTGTTGAGTTTGTTGGCTCTTGTGCCAGGTCAGATTATAAACTCGGGCAGATTAGTGAGACTGGCTCAGCGTTCTGTCATCTCCCGAATGTTGGAGACCTGCAGTGTCTTTATGGTGGTGCGCTAGCGTGGCAGTAGCATTATTTTTCGCTTTGCTCTTATTTTAACCTTATTTTCTCTGCTTTTTGTTTCCTTGTCGTTTGTTGCTTGGCCTGCTTTATTGCTTTGCTATCCCATGTAATTATTCATCTTTGCACTGAAATGATATGGAACATGAGTTGTCCTTAAATGGCCTTTTTATGGTTTCTGAGGAATTACTGATCCTCTAACAAATTACATTTGGTCTGTTTTCTTAGTTGCAAATGGCAGTGAATTTCTGTAACTTTCCGATTTGCCTTTAAGTTTTGCCATTTCTGAAATGTTCTTGAGCACTCATTCTTTTTAGGTTGCCTGTAGCAATTGCTTCTTTTATAAGTACATCTTACTTTTTATGGTAATGCAGAAATCCTCTAAAATTGGACCCCGTCCTCATAAAATAATGACTTTATGCTGACTGTGATGGAAGCGGGGAGCTTTCAGGAGGCCAGAGCAGCCGATGCGTGGCACACAGGCCATAGCAGGGTGTTCCTGACCTTGGATCCCTTCTAGCACCGCGGAGCGAGCAGCCCTGCTGGGACTGGTTCCCTGCGTTCCTCCTCCCGGTGTACCGTGTCCAGCTTCCTGGTTCCATGGCTTTTCATGTCATTAGGGCAGACCATGATTTTCTGGCTCTTTTGGTGTGCCTGAGTGTTCCTCCTCCTGGGTGCTGTAGGAGAGAGCACCTCAGAGTATCCTGCTGTGTTTGGGCTCCTGCTTCCTCCTCCAGGATCCGTGTTCTCTATGTTTCTCCCAGGCTTTCTAGCTCTCCTTAAATCTGCCTTAGAACAATTTGGTACTTATGTATTTTGTACTGTTTGCATTGCATTATTTTGCTAGGTAAGTATGCACAAAATCCTTACCAGTCCATTGCAAATTGCGATAGGTAGCTTTAAAGTTGTATTTTATTCTAAATAATAAATGTTATTGATCACCAAGAGTACACCTATCTCTGATGTCTTTTGGTTTGAGGATGGACATTAGGCAGCAGGGCTGACAACTCAGTGATTCACAGGCCAGTGCTAACTGACACTGACGCAGGAGGGTGTTTTTGATTTTTGTGTATTTAGCTGAAAGAATGTGTTGGGGGGGGTTAAAAACCAAAGATCAAGTTCACTAATGAAAGATTTGTCAGATTTTTGAAGCAAATGATTAACATCTACCAGCTCTTCAACTTGCTAGGGAGAGATCTCCAAGTCACATGAAGAATTATGCACAAAAAAAAAAATTGCTGCTTAAATAGGGAAATAAAATTATGACATAAAAATTCTGGACTTGGGAGAATTGTAAATTATGTTTGTCAGCAGCAAAAAGCAAAAATACCTCTTAGATGAAAACGTTCGCAGAGAAGAGCTGATCGTTACTTTAACCATTGAATAAAAATACTAGAGGACTATAGGCTATTGCTGTCTTGGTCATGTGGGGTTCAGCTCCTGCTGTCTTGTTTTCAAATCCTTGGAGTTAAGTAAAGTTCAAATTCAATATAATAGTGACTGTTTTCCCTCTGTTGTTCTGTCCTCTTATTCTTCCTTGCACCTTTTCAATCTCAGGGTTTTGTGCTGCATCTCCCCCTCTTTCCCATTTACCTTTCTTGATCTTCATCTAGATTGCTGCAAGGGTATTCCTCCCTTTCTTTTTCTCTACTTTTCCTCCTTTGCATCTTCTTTACCCTTCTGCTGTTCAAATCACGGTAAGCAAGTTCCCAGCTTCAGGTGTGGTGGTTAACCCGGGAGCTCTCACTCTGATGGATGTTTCCTGTCTGCTTCCAGACACGCTTTTTTATGACAAATGTGACCATAACTATGCTAGGAGAAAAGCTTTGTGAGCTTGTAGATTAAGCGGTGTATGTTTGTAAAAAAGAGATTGCTGGACATGAAGAAAAATTCTATTACATTAATTCTTACCAGGAAAAAATGATTTGCTACCTTTCAAACTCAGTTGCTTCATCTGAGCGAGCGCCAGTTACCGGAGCAGAGGATGAAAAGCGTAGGGAGCAGATCCCCAAGTGCCGCAGAGGGGAAGCTGGCAGCAGCTCCTGCTTTATCACGTGCAGCTTCTGACAGGGGAGAAGGTGGTGCACTGCTGCAGCAAGGCCACCGAGGGGAACGAGGTAGCCCTGTTGAGCAGCCAGCTCCCAAGGGAGCGGAGGAAAGGGAAGCAATTAAGCAGAGGCAGGCAGTGGTTGACACTTTGTGTGATGTAGCTGTGCTGCTCTGTGGTGTTTCTTATCAACTCAAATATGATTGAGAGTGAAGAGGTGGAGATGCCCAGAGAAGGTTTTCATTCTAGTCAAAATCTGAGTCCTCTAACAGTTTCTTATTAATTCCTAGGTGTCTTTTTTATGGGATTTCTGGATTTTATGGGATTTCTGAGCATAGGTGATGTCTCATTTTATGGTCAAATAATATTTAAGGTGTTTGGACCTAACCAGCTTTGTCCTGTCAAGAGAAGAAGATTTCTTGATCAAGGTATTCAAGTAAATTTTCAATTCATTTTGCTTTTCACTATAGTTTACCTGCTTTACATATTAACATCTCAGCTGCACTGGTTAGTGTCAATGGTCATCCAATAATTGATGAACTAACAGCAGAGTTTTTAAAATAAAACAAAAAGCCTTTGACCCTGCAACCATGTTATCAAAGTGTCGTTCTCTTAATATGGATATTGATGAAAAGCATGTAAGAAGCAAGCAAAATACCCAGGTTTAAAAGCTATCAATAAGTTTTTGTTTGGTTATTTCTAGCCACACAAGTGTAACTTTTCATTTGTGGTCTAGGTTCTATATTTCTTTGTACCAAGAGTTTAATTCACGGTGTCATCTTTCAGGTTAAACAGCTTCTGTTTCAGGGCCTCAATATGGCTTTTGACATTAAATACACACACTTTCCCCTCCCTTTTCTGAGTGATGCAGCATACAGAGATGCAGCAGTTTTATCTATATGTTTTTTTTTTTTGATATTATTAAACTCTTTTTGCATTCCTGTGTCCTGTCCTATTGGTAGAGTAGTTTGGGTGGTAGTTTCAGAGGAGAATTGTGAAGTACTAAGGCTGCATCCTCAGCCAGAACACCTAACATTTTCGGGCATGGCCATGGTTAGGGGTTCCCAGTTTGAATGCCCAGGATAAAACGCTGTTGACTCAGTTTCATGAATTTTGAAAGATCGAGGATTAAAGAATGATTAACCTATTCTGAAAATCAGATCTTCCCTTGCTTATGGGCGCCAGTGAAAAAGGCATCACCTTCCTCCAGATCCAAAGGAGGCCAGTCCGTGTGCCACGTTCCTGCACTTTGTGACGTGCTCTGTTCTCCAGAAGGAGACTGCACAGCGCTCAGCACGTGAGTGACGTGGAGCCATACCCAAAGAAACGAGGCAGCAGCGAAAGCGCTGGGAAGAGCGTGAGCTCTCCTGTCCGTTCGCTGGATTCCCCCAAAAGATGCCGTGGTTTGGCAGTCACTTTTGCTGCAAAGCTGAGCATCCAGGCCCAAGCTTAGGCTGTGGTAAGAGGTAATGCTGCTGTTCCCCATGCGTGCAGGGAAGCCTGCCCCTGTGAGCGGGAGCTGGAGGAGCCCAGCCCACTGGCTTGGGTTTGCCACAGGGGCTGCTGACCCCGCTGCTGGGCTGTGCTGCTGCTGCTCCACGCAGGAAAGAGATGCTGGCCGCGCGTGCGGCGCTGGCACGCGTTCAACAGAGCAAGTAAAACAAAGTACCAAATAGGGTTTTCTAATTGGCAGCCCATGCTTAACTGTGAGAAAGAGGGAAACATGGGCTAAAGCTCAGTGCTGTGCTTTACTGAGCTGGAGGTGGGAGCGTGTTCTAGTGAAAAAAGAGGCAATAAGGATGTGTTTGGAAAATGTCTCATCTGCAGTGCTCTTTGTTTTCCACCTTCGTGCAGGGGAGAAATGAGCCTTTGGCACCTGTAACAGTCTTAAACAGAAAGAAAAAATATCCTCATTGTCTGTGCTCTCCTGTTACTTTTACCCCAATAATGAATTTTGTAATAGTTATGAATTTGGCAACAGATTGACCCCTAAACCAAGCATAGGGGTTACACAGACAGTACAGACTTAATTAACAGAAAAATATCAGCATAGTCATCTTGAAGGACCTGTAGTAATTCTGCCTTGATTTTGTGGGAGCCGTGTATTACAGCCAACCCTAATGTGTGCTGCATTATTTGGTGGAGCTTTTAGCACTGGCCCCAGGGGCTTTTATCACTGCATGCACATTTTAATGGTCAGAAAATATATGCTGGAGTTTCTTAATAATGCCTTAATATCAGCCCTTTCAGTTATATTTGAATTTTGAATGACTCCCATAAAGTTTTTCCCTACTTCTTGACGCAAAATAGACAGATGAGAAAGTAATTTAAGATATAAATCAATATTGCCCTGCTGGTTCAATTGTTTGCGTATTTTTAGCACACCACTTTTCTGGATTTGCTTTTCTTTTATGTCCCTGAATTTATTTCTTAGGTGGTTACTGTGGTCAGAGTTACTCCCAGCTTGTCAGCTAAAATCAAATGATTAGCATTTTTTACAGTTTGTTTTGTTTCTTGCTGTAATATCTAAATCCATTAGCTGCAAGTTAGGGAGCTCGAGGCCGTTGCTACCCGTTTTCTTAAATGTCCTAGTGCAACTTTCAATCACTTCCAGGGAGCCTTGCTTCCCTGGGATGGGACTCAGGAGCTCCTGTGTGGGGAGGTGAAGGCCCTTGGTTTCCTTGGGAGCTGGGCTGGAAGGCTGAGAGGCTGCGTGGGGCCAGGATAAGTGTCTTCTTCCCTTGGCACCATCCTTGAAGCCCAAGGGAGGGAGGCCGTGGGAGATCCCGTTCCTGCTCCCGCCAGGCGCCTGTCCCGTCGCGCAGCCAGAGCCCTTGGGAAGGCCGGGCCCGGGCTGCTCCTTGGCGGCTCCCTGCTCCCGCGTGCTGTCCTGCAGGGAAGGGGTGTCCCTGCCGAGAGCCTCTCCCGCCGTGCTCGTGCGGCGGCTCGGAGCTGCTGGAGCCCTCGCCGCAGCTGCAGAGCCTGCCTTCTCTTTCCACAGCATGGAAATCCCTGCACGCTTGCCTGCGTGGCCTGGCTTCGTGTAGGCTGCTAAGCCAAACACTCTGCTGACTTTTGAGAATGGATACAGCGTTATGGCTTGCTGCTATGGGCTTGTCAGGTTTGGATTTCTTATTCATAGTAAAACTGACTAAACAGTCTACTGTTTTAGAGACAGAGCTTCCTCTTGTCAATAGTTAAGACTAATAGCAGTCGGTTGGGCTGAAGCGTTGCATTGATTTCCCTTGCATCCCTAGCTTCCTTGCTGCGCCGGAGGAAAGGAGGCATTCTGTCTTTTTGTCATTCGCTTGTAGGGAAAGGCACATTCACTGGGTGGAACGGGAGTTCGTGTTTTAAAATAAATGGCCTTGCAGCTGAGCGTGCACTGGGTGAGGTGCAGCTCTCCCCCAGGCTAGGGGTTCAGGATTAGAGCTAAAATAATTCCTGTGCAGTCGTGATTTGTTTGTGTTCTGTGGTTACTGCTCGTTTTAACAGGTATTAAATTTTAATCTACTCAAGCAGATAGCACAGTTTTCTAATTCAGTTGATCTGCTAGTGAAACAATTGTCTGCTTTTTATTTTTAAATAGCTTCTTTTTAATTTTTTTTTTTTTTTTTACTTTATCCCTGAGATTGCCAAGTTAGCCTGAGGAAGTAAGATCCAGTCCTGTGTCTCAGGAGTATTTTGCAGTAAATGAGATTTAGAAGAGAAAGGATCATTTAATATTCAACATCATTTTCTTCAGTCACAAACTTTATGCACTGAGAAGCAGATGCTGAGGTGCTTTGGTAAATAATGCATAGAGAGCCTGATGTGCTGCTAAGGGTGTTAATTGGAAAGATTTCTGCTTGCTTTGGAGCAGGCTGCTCACAGCTTTGCACATGTTTTGACATTCACTCTTCATTGTGTCTTGCTGTTTGAAAGCAGTACCACAGGCTTTTGTTGTTCTGATGTGCTGTTCCCCCCTCCCCTTTTTTTTTTTTTTTCAGTTTTACCTCTGAATTTAATTCCTACTTTCATCCAAACCGTTTGTCAAATAGATACTAGCTTTCTAGCTTTCTTGAAGGGGACAGGATGCAACAAAGAGATTGAGTAGGATGTGTAGAGTAAAACAGGATGGGCTGGGAGGCTCCTTACAATCCTGATGCTGACCCATGTGTTTACTCTGAAGTTCATAATTTGTTCCTTTCCACGGTATGCTTGGGATTTATGCTGAAAGGGCAGGGAAGTAAACGCAGGAAACTAGTTCAAAAGCCCAAACCCGAGATTTCTTGCCTAACTCTAACTGCACCCACTTCTCTGTTGCCTGTTAAGACAGGCCTGCTTGGGAGATGCTTGGAAAAAATACAGCATGTTCTTTTGCCAACAGGATTTGAAATCTAGCAATCAGCGAGATGAAATTGCTGCAGCACGTGCAAGTCTGAAGGAAAATTCATCGCTTCTACATTCAATATGCTCAGCTTGTTTGGAACATTCAGATGTTGCATCCCTTACAGCCAGCAAGGACTCCATCTGTAATGAAATACAGAGTGCTCTCAGTGTAATTTCCAATGCTTCCCAAGGAGTCAGAAATGAAATGGGACAACCTCCATCCCGCAGTGCTACTCTAGGAAGTGCCCTTGATGAGCTTGAGGTAGGTAAATGCGTAAACGCTTAACACTGCATGATTTTGGGAATGTCATTTAATTCTTTTTATTTTAACTATTGGTATAAGTGACAGATGCAAGATGATGCAATATTTCACTGGGAGGGATCACTTTCTTCCAAGCAATTTAGAATTAAGTCTTCATAAATGTTCAGTATTTGGCTTCTTTTGAACAGCAGACATGAATTAGCTGTGAGAGTGTCACTAAAGCTGGAGATGGAAACAAATCCTTGAGTATCTGGGCAGAAGTCATGAATTCTCTTTAAAAATGACAATAGGCATCATCAGAGGATGATAATCAGTGTTATCGTAACTAGATTTGAACTAGTTAGTTTGGAGATGCATACAATCATAGAATGCCCAAGGTTGGAAGGGACCTCAGAGGTCATCGAGTCCAACCCCCCTGCTCACGCAGGGTCACCCAGAGCACGGGGCACAG
>JAVCKT010012731.1:7794-17872 GCA_032273925.1 Rhynchotus rufescens | reverse complement strand
AAGTTTTCTCCTATGGCTGGAGATGGAAATTTTCCCTTTGGAGCCCTTACTAGTTGCTGGTTTGAAGTGTTCATAGATTAGAAATGTTAAAAAAAAATATCCTCCCCACACACACACAAAAAAACTCCCTCCAAACAAAGCTTTAAATGTCATGGTACAAGCAAAATAAGGGTGCTCAGTATCAATCAAGAGAGCCACACGTGCAAAGCCATCATAGCTGCTTGTTTTGAGCAGTTGATGACAGAAAGCAGCAAATTTCAATTCTGCTGCCTAACACAGGTATATGCCACTGGTACCTTGAGATGCTCAATATTATTTCAAGTATCCATGTGGGGCTGACAAGGGTGACACAGACTAACAGGCCCTCATCTGTAGCCAGCAGAATCAGCAGCTAGGGCTCTTCAGGAGACTCTAAGACATTTTAAACTGCACCAGTTTAGGCACATGAACCAAGCCCTTGATGCCTACACTTCCACCCTGTCTCAGTGCAGAAATCATGCGTCCCACTTCCGGAGAATCTTATTTCCATGGTTCTTTATTATTCTCTACTCAAAACACTGTATTCAAAAGACTCTTTCAGAGTCTTGACTTAATAAACATTTTCATTCCTTTCCTCTCTCCTACAGAGTTGTGATGGATTCCCTCTCAGTAGAGAGTCTAGATGTCTTTCAAGACGACTGTATATAGCTCACATAGAAGGTACAGCTTTGATTCCACAAGAACACAATAAAACTGTGAATGCTTTGGCGTGCCTATCTCTGATCTGTCTCTGATCAGTATTTCTTACATCTTTAGGTCGGCAATCAGGTCCAAACAAAAAAGCTGACAATCATTTTCAACTATTGTTAAAGAAAAGTAAAAAGTATTATTGTATTCATTTATAGATGGAGATAGAAGAATTAAATATTTATTTTTTACATAATAGCAGGTCAGAGTTTGGGAAGATGACAGAAAGAGGCCACCTCCCTGGGTACAAAGTAGACGGGCAGGAATTGTTAAACTTTTAGCAGAATTAAATCAGAGAAAGCAGGCATGTATCTGGAATTAGGTCCATACTAGAGACAGTGACAGAGACAGGAAGAAAGAAGAAGGAAGGAGAAGTAGGAAAGAAGAGAGAAGGTGGATGAAGAAGATGCAAGACCAAGCAGTGAAGGAAGACAATATTGCAATGAACAGGTTAGAAATAAATCAAAGAATGAATCTAAGAGCAAAGCAATTCAGTCTAAATGAACAGTTAATCACTAGCGCTCACTGCAATCTTTTGACCATCCTATAGAAGCATCCCAACAACTTTATTCCATGCTTCCAACACCTCCCACAGAAAGAGCACCATCTTTCATCAAAATACTCACTGCCAACAAGGAGGGAACAGCAGATGTCCAGAAGCTTCCTTCAAAAGTCAAAATGTTTTCCCTTTGAATTTTAATTCTTTATATGGTTGAGCATTTTCTTACATCAGAGGAAAAAAACACCTTTAATTTTTCAGTGATACACTCTAAAAATTGAATCCTGTTCTCCAGAAATACCCAAAGAGCAAATGTTAATGGTCCAATTTTGTCTTCCATTGTGCATGTATCATTGAATCCCTTGAAAAATCACTTTCTGAGTTTGCATTCACAACTTTAAATAGCATTCTGTGCTGCATAATGAATACAAGAATGTATCATTTTGGCACAAACAAGTATGTGCAGTAATTAGTACCTTGAACATGCCTATAAGAAAAAGATATAAAATGTATCAGACATAACTCCAAAGTTTTCTCTGTAACAATTATCCGTAAAAGACACTTGTCAAAGTCTAGAAAAAATATTTTTAAGATTTTTAAAAACCATAGTGCTCATGTACATTTTAATATTTATAAATGAAATATTCATCTATCTCCAATGGCTTCAAAACAAAACAGCAAAGGAATTTATTTTCACCCTTCTATAACATGTGCAGCTATGTACCAAAGTGGATTCACCAACTGTTCATACTACCATCTTTCAGGACAGTATCAGGGAATATAAGAGCAGCCTATTTTAAGCCTAAACTGGAAGAGCAACAATCCAAGCCTAGGTTCTCCCCAATTCTTTTCCCAGCTCTTGATCACAGAAGAAGACAGGGCTGAGGACCCTTCCTAGGTCAATCATGTTATGGGAGTTTAATCTTGTAACTAACGCTTAAATTAAGATCATGAGTCAATAAGAGATTCTTTCATTTACGTAGACTGCTCCAGAGAGAGACTCTGCCCACATAAGACTCAAACCACTCTCAAGAAGAACTTCTCTCCATTGATGATACAAGGAACTTACAGAAACCAGCTTGCTAATTTAAACACTCTAGTTAACAGCATAGGACTAGATCATTCTGAGCAAATTGTCTTTGAGTTAGACACTGTGTGTCTAAACTTTGGATCATCTAAGTTCCTTTGCTCAAGGAAACTGAGACTCAGAAACTAAAAAAAAATCACAGCAATTCACATTTGCACATCACACACACACACATAAAAAAAAAAAACACACACACAGATAGTGTCATAGCTAGAACCTTACAAAGTTTTCCAGTTTCTGTACATAGAGTATTCTTGTAGAGATATTCCACAGTCCTTTAATAGAAACATTGTAGAAACTAGAAGACCACGAATGTACAAATCGTCCTATCAGTTCAGATCCCTCTTGCTCAGTATCCTGCTCTCCGGTAGTGGCCGTAAAGAGATGTTCAAGAAAGAGTAAGAACTGGGAAATATGTATTCTCTGAGTTTTCAGACTAGGGAATTTTCTCCAGTAAAGCTCTTTCCTGTGTACCTGTCCATTTCTCCACTCAAACCCATGTAAACCTTCTCACCTAGAATATCTTTTGACAAGTTTCACAGATTTACCACCTGCTGTAGGAAGTCTGATATCTTAGAACTCTTCAAACTCCACAAGTTGTGACTCGAAGTTGTGAATATTTCGGTGTGAGGGGTGGACTGCTACACTGTCTCTTGCAACCCAGAATACAGAGCCATCCAGTGAGGTTAGCAGGAGACAGGTTCAGTGAAAACAAAGAGTTCTAGAATGCTTAATAGATTCCAGAGGGAAACTATTCTTGGTGTTGACATGCCTTGTAAGAAAAAAAAAGTCTATAGATATAATGTTCTGTGTATTGCAAACTGGATAAAAGCTGAGTATGCCCTAGAAATTTTATTTTGCATTCACCAGCCATAGATACACAATCAAAAATCCTGCTGCATGTCTTTTCAGAATTAAATAAAACCCAATGCCTTACTTTCCCCTGATTTTTAGCTAACGTTTATAGCTTACAGAGTTCGAGAAAACTTCTTTTTTGAAGATCTGACTTTTTTTTTAAATTAAATTCACACAAAAACTGTCTGATTAAAACCCAATACAAGCACATTCCACTTCAAAATACAATGTGGAAAAATTTACATGTCTACAAGCTAAGTAGACCTTTCAAGTGTGGAAATAGGTTACTCACGTGAAACAAGAAACAAAGGCCACAACATTCTTATAAAAATTCATGCAACATCCTCATCTAGCAACATCAACTACTTTATCTATCTCCTACCCCACTAGTTGTAAGGCTAATAAAGCTACCTAGCAGATGAGGAATTTAATGTAATAGGTCTTGAGTTCCTTGCAGAATCACCTGTGGTTCCAACTCTAACACTTCTGACCAAATACAAACTTTCTTCCTGCTGCTGAGCAACAGGGTTTTATGGATCTTGATCAAACATGCTCTCAAGGACGAAGGGTATAATAGCATGCTATGAAATAATCCAGCGTATTGGACAGCAAATGACTGCTATGAAAGGGAAGAGTAGAGGAAAAATTTAAAAAAAATAAGAATTGAAAGTTGTTATGTTGAGGTGACTTGAGGAGCAAGATGAATTTGTAGTCATTCTCCTCCATAAGTAACAATCACATATTTAACCACATATTAATCATAATTAATAAACTACACAAACCAGCATAACCTGCCTTACAGCATGGCAGGTTTCCAGTTTCCACAAATATTTCCAATTCTGCTCTCTGTCTAAAGCTGAGCCATAAATTCTTCAAAACAAACCAATTCTACCACATAGCTAATGAAAGCAAGTTCTTTTCTGAGTCTCACCACCTAATAAATTTAAGTACTGTCTGCTTGCCGCTTCTTTCAGTGAAAGGTTGAAGAAGGAACAATTTGGCTTCCCTTCTGCTGGAAAGCTGAAAATATCCTTGCTTACCAATCCTTCTAAAATAATCAAAACATCCCTTCCTTCAAAAACTTAGGTTTTCTTAAGAAAAGTGACTTAATTTTCCATTTTCTGGGTAAGCTCTACGGGAAACCTTACCTAATTTTGGCAGGGAATAGGGCACTTTAAAATAATCTTCATAAAATTCAATGAGTCTCCGTGTGATATTTAGAGCATAGTCCCCTGATCCTCTCCGGATTGCATCAGGTCTTGCATATAATCGTACCTGTTAAAGAAACAAAGCAAAAGATTGGTCATTTCAGCTCCTACATAACCCACCCTAACTGCACAGTTGAATACTCTAAGGTTGCCGTGAGGTGGTAGGGTTATTCTGAAAGCCGAATGTGGCTCTTGTACATTTGTCAAAGCACATTGTAGCTGGAAAAAAAAAAAAAAAAAAACAAACAGAACTTAATTAATGTTACAAAGTTGAGAAAGTTAAAATCTCCTATTTGTTTATGTTGCCAAATAAAGGACTTAACATTCCTTGCATCAAAATAAATATTCAAAGCAATCACTTACATGTGTTTGCTAGAGATATGATGGTAGAGTGGATTAGTATAATGGTTCTCTGCCTATTCTGAATGTAGGCAGGGTGCAGTGGCTCAGTAGGAGAGAAGTTCACGGTTTGTTAAAGCCACATTATATTGAGCCCTGAAAATATTAGTAGACTGTGAAGAAGAAAAAAATAATCATTCTCCCTTCTCTTTTTCTGGCAGTGACACAGTTAGCCTCGATGAGCAACATAAGACTGCAAAAACAACCATTTATAAGCTCATTCCTGCACACAAACAATTAACATCTCTGAAACCCTCCATGATTGCTCCAGGCCTCTGTTTTCACAAAGCAGTAAGTTAAAGCTGCTTATACAAGTCACATACTGATGTGTTCAGTACAAAACAGCTCACACATCTGACCGCATGGCGCACCAAGGCAAACAGAAGCAGTTCCTGTTCAGATGAATAAGGTAGCAGAAAGCACCACATAATCATTTCCTCATTACTCCCCATCCTTACATCCCTTAATGTCTGCTTACTGGAAAGATGACGTGCAGCTAGTGGCATTTGTCAACCAAGGAAAGGCTAAAAAGAAGGGCAGTTTTTCATACCTCCTCCTTACACAGTCTGATGGCTGCTGCTAACAAGCAGGGTGGTGGAAAGTCCCTGCTGGATCTCTAACAAAAGTGGTAGAAGGTCTGTTCCTGCTTCCCCAAATACATAATGATCCATTTGATACAAACAATACTCTACAAAATGCCAGTCCTAATAATAATATCTGAGTCTGTAATACCTTCTGTGATAGGATTAAATCCTACCCAGGAGCCTGAGAAAAGCAGGAGGATGGAAACCTGAAAATGTCAAGGCAAATATGAAGCACAAATATCAATTTTGAAATGTTTTAAAACAGACTAAAATATTCAAGGAGATTTTTGTCTTTAGCGAAGTCATTACCAAAGGTTGATTTGTTGTTCATTTATTGAGCTAGTTCAGTTACCCATGTGGAAACCAGATACTAAATTTCAATACATTTTACCCATCAACTCTGCTTTAACTCACTATCTCTTTAATTAGGGTATTCAGACACGTTATTTTCCCTTGTTATTAACTGATACAGATCCACCTTTTTATTTTTATTATTATGTCTTACTACAGACTCAGTGCACAGTCATGATTTCTAAAGTTAAACAGGTAACAGTATAACCTAGTGAGACGTAATAAAGCAGAGTGCTCAATCACTACCTGAAAACAGATAAACCATTGCCTGAACTCTTCCAACTCACTATTTCTAGTCATCGCTTTCTGCTTTTAAACTAAATACATATTTGAATCAAATAAAGATTAAACACAGAGATCCCAAGTCAAACACCTTGAAACCTTTCATTTTTGGAATGATGGTAAGAATCACAGCTTGTATTGTGATGAACACTATTCTGTATCATTTAACCTTCACACACAACTTTGTATAATTACTTTCTTGTCACAGTAGGCTATATCTGCAAAGCAGTGGGGAGAATAAGAGGGCCAGCCAGGTATGCAAAAAAAAAAAATAAATAAAAAAAAAAATAAGTCTATGTGGCAGTGGTCAAATGTGTCCCTACTAAGGGACAGGACAACAAATAGGAAGATAAAATGGTGATTCAACAGACACATACAAGAAAAAAAATAGGTTCAATTTATAGTATTATAATGTGTACATTTCCGTAAAAAGCAAAGAAGTACACCTGGGATAGAGCACAGGTATCAAACCCCAAGAATCTCAATATTGCAAGCTTTCATTTGCCACCTGTCTAACGTTGAAGATGTTTAGATTTGGCTATAACATTTCCCTGTGTCTCTCTGACTCAACAGCCCAACACTAAGATCACTCCTAAACTTGAACACCATTAAAAAATTAACTGTGCCTTTGTCCAAGTCTCTTAAGTGCTTTGACGTGGCAGTTCCAAAGCATGCCAGCCATCTAGAAATGCACTTGCCCAAAACACATCGTTTAGCTTCTTCCACTCTCTGAAGAAATTCAAGTTTACATGTCCCAAGAGCTTACATGTCCCCGAACACTTCGCTAAAGCTTCTCTGAACAAAAGGTGCAGTGTCCTTCATGTTGAGCAGGTGCCACTTTTCATTAAACAACTTAAAATTCTATGTGGAAAGAGTATGGAGGGAAATGACAGAGTGAAAGGTAAGCAGGCAGTGGAGGCACTCATTAAGGAAGACAGACCCTTGGGAACTGAGTGTGCTTCTGCCTTTGACCCAACAACCTTTTAATACAAAATTCATGAAAGATTTTTAATGGTTACCATCTCAGCATCATCCTGGCCTCTGGAAAGGCTCTCTTGTTTTTCAGAGGTAAATGGAATGGGACCTCTGACACTCATCACCTTCCTGGCTATTTTGGATGACACATTCTGAGCCGTCTCCATCATTTACTATACACAGGATTTGGTCAAGAGTCCAATCTGAGGCCTAGCAACTAAAAGGTTGAAATTGAAGGCCCTAACCATCTTATTTTGATGTCCTTTAAAGGAGCTTGGCTTATCTAGCTCATGCTTTATTTCTAAGTCCATAAAATGAAGATTATATTATTTCCTTAGTTTATAGGAATATTCAGAGTTAAACAGCAAAAGCTACGAAGTTTTTAGATGCTGCTCTAATGAGGAGCTTAAGCAAATCAAATAGAATGCAGATTAAGATATGCGATTTGTGTGTTTAGCATAAAATTATTTTTTGTTTACTGGTTTCACTTCAAAATGCAGATAGGTTGTGTTACTTTATCACTATGGTTGGACTGAACAATAAGGCATAATTATTATACACTTTGCCCACAGGCTGATCACTACACTGAGAACTTGATTTTACATTAATTTAAATAAGAAGAAGAACAGAAGATTTTCTGTAGCATCAGACTTGCAGAAATAAAAGTAATATGCTTTCTGCTATGAAAGATAAATAGGATTCTAGCTTAGGTGCATAATTCATCACTGGCTGCAATGGCACTGCTGAAGAGCTATTCACAAGGAAAAGGCTTACAGTATTAAAAATCACTTTGAAATAGCATTATTTTCTTATTTTTTCAGGTATTTCTGCTCTGTTAATGAGATTTCACAAACATGCTTACACCAACAAACCTGAATACCTTTTAAGACCTGATACAAAAGTCCAGTCTATCTTAAATAAGTACCAGCTTAAGCTTGTGTTTCACATACACAGTCCGCACTTCCTAGCAAAGTTCCCTCCACAATCAGTTCAAAGAGAAAGATGCCTTGGAAGGCTTGTAGAGGAAGATACCTTCAGATTAAGTGTGAGCATCAAAATTAAACCTGCAGAATCTCTCCCCGAAAGCTTCAGAGGTATCTGTTTATTTTCCCAACCTATACTAAGAACATAAGACGTGACCTTCAAGAAGACCACTTCAATAGGCATCTTCAGTAGGCATAGATGAAAGTCAGGTACCTGCATTAAATGCACTAGATTCCTCTTCAGGATCTTATCTTCTATAGAAATCAATGATAATTAATTGCTGATCTGTGCTTGTATTCTTATGAATGTCTGCACTGAACTGAGAGATCAGTGCTCTAGCACCTCTACAGCAGGAAGCTCTACGGGTAATATTAGAAATTTAAGCCTTTAATAATAAAATAAATTTAAATAAATAGATGTATGCCTTTAATAGCTACAAAAACATTTTTAAAAGCTAACGTGACAGAGTTAAGAAAAGGTATTTGTAGTAAGGCAACCCACATAACCTCCCCTTGCATACCTGTACTGGGATACAACTCTTGATTACATATGCATACACCTAACCATATGCTATCTTTTTCCGAAGATCTTCTGCTTCTTCCAAAATGGATACTAGTTTTATTTATTCTTATCATTATTATCCTCCTTATTTGGTGTTTAGCTCCATGTTTTATTTACCACTCATCAAACTAAAGAAAAATCTTCTGAGTTATTCATATGGTGATTTCACAGTATGTTAGTGCCTTGCAAACATGAATGATGTTTTTTTTTCACAACCTTAGCAAGAATAGGCAGCATTGTTATTTTTATGTTAGAGTACTGAGAAAAAAGAGAGACCAAGCCTAATGATGGTGCCTATCTGGATATTCTTGACTGTCAAGTATACTTAACATTTTTATGGCGCACCCTTAAAGCACGGTTCCTATTAATTCTTTTTTCATTGATGAAAGCTCTGCACAGTTTTGAGTCTGGTCACAGGTTTCTTAGTTCAGATATTAAGAAAATTAGTAACACACAATTAGTGACTAAATGAGACTGTGTCAGTTTATGTGATTTGCTCAGCATTGCGTAGAAACTCTGGTGACAGAGGCAGGGAGGGATTTCAAGGCGGCATTCAGCCTCATCTCTTGCCTGACTGACAGTCTGAACCACAGAACGGCTGAGTTTGGAACAAACCTTTGCAGATCATCTAGTTCGAACTCCCTGCTCAAGCAGACAGCTTGTGAGTATACACAAAGATGGAGACTCCACAACCTCTTTGGGCAAGCCATTCCCTTCACAGGAAAAAAGTCTTTCCTCATATTCAGATGGAACTGCCGGTGTTTCAACTTGTGCCTATAACCTCTCTTCCTATCGCTGGGCACCCCTGAAAAGAGCCCGTCTCCATCCTCTTAACTTCCTTCCTTCAGACATTTAAAGGCACTGATAAGATCCGCCCCCCCTCAGTCTTCTCCAGGCTGAAGAGCCCCATCTCCATCAACTTTTCCTTATAGGAGAGATGCTCTAGTCCCTTAATCACCTTAGCGGCCCTTTGCAAGACCCACTCCAATAGCTCCATACAGCTACTCCTAACCTTCCACACACTGAGGAGACCAGAAATAGACCCAGCACTCCAGCTGTGAGCCTCACTAGGGCTCAATAGCTTGGGAAGATCATCTTTACTGGAGTTCATTATGTCAAGGGCTCATTGCTGGCTCATGGTCAACTTGTTGTTGGCCACCAGGGCATTTTCAGACCCACATCCCCTTTTGACATTTAGACTATGCTGTTTTTCTTACATGGTACAGACAGTAGTAGCAGTTTTGAGACATGCTTTGCCAGCAATTGTATCCTCTTTTGTTATGAGGAGAGAATGAAACTATTAAAGAAAGATAACACAGCAGCCACAATTAGCTACAACTGATTGTGATTAATCCCTCAGAAGGACTTTCCAGAAATATTAATAACCAAAATCAGATTCTCAGAATGGAAAGGATTTGACATTATTATCAGCTCCACCTAAAATAATCCTGAAAGTTGTATGGCAAATAACATGCAATTGTTATTAATCGTCAACAGTCTACTTCTCTACAGTTAGTCCAAAGCACTTGGTGAACAAAAAGTAACCTTCAAAAATAACTTTACTGCA
>JAVCKT010012723.1:0-14981 GCA_032273925.1 Rhynchotus rufescens | reverse complement strand
CAGTGCTGTGGAGCTGGAGCCAGAAACTGCATTGCAGGCTTTTCAAAGTGGTCACTGGCAAGATCTTTGCAATTAAAAGACATTATGGCTTTGCCATACATTACACACAAACCAGAAGAGGCTGGCAGCCATGCAACTGGCGCAGAAGCAATCACCCTCACAAGATGTGGAAGGCAAAGCCAGTTATCCATCCTCCTCCAGGCACAGGGATGGGAAGGACTATGCTCCAGCAGTACACTTGCTTCCCTCCTTTCCTCTTGCAGTGACCTACTGGCGTGGAAGTCTCTTCCCCCTGCTCTTCTGCTCCTCTTCCTATCTCGTTTTTCAGCCTTTCAAGAACACATGATCTTTTCTTCTTATACAAAATACCTCAGCGTGCCTGTTGCTGTTTGCCTCTCCTCCTCCCCCTAAGCACGCTCCTCTCAGCGGCGGGTAGCTCTAGTATTTGCACAACAAAATATCCGTCTGCAGGTGCTCAGCGGCGGCAGATGCAGACAGCTGGCTGGCCAGCCGGGACTTCACGTGCTTTGCTGCTGATAAACTACTCTTCCTATACATTAATTGTTCTTAATGTTTGCCTCCTTTTTAGACAGCCACCTCCTCCCCTCTAACCTTTTGAATTTTATTTGTGCCATTTGGTCTACTGGATCTACACTAAGACCAGCTGTTCATTGATAGCAGAAGACAGCCTCCTGCTTCCCCCTTCCCTCCCTTCAAAGTAAGGAATAATCACAAGTTAAGAGGATGATGGGGAAAGTAACATTCATCTTGCTTTATTTTTTTTTTTCTTACAACAATTTTTTTTTTCTTGTAGGCTTCAGTAGGTCTCACAATGGTGCAGAAAGGCAAGAAGGACACAGGCACTTAAGAAAAAGCTCTTGCTACTAGGTTACTACAGACTTGCCCAAATAACACCTTGGCATTGGCACCAAAAATCTGAGTTATGATACTCTTTGTTAATATATCCTATATTCAAGCCTCTAAGTTGGGAGAGAATCTCTTTTGAAGAAGGAGGGCAGCTCGTATTAATAAAGAATTTTGATGTAGGCATCATAGGCTTGATACTTCCAAACGTCCATCCGGCTCCCCAGCAAACGCACTGCAATGCAGCATTCTTCCAGTTGCAGCCCTGTGTAGGGCAACAATCTGGAACAGTTTCACACACCAACTATGTCCAGACACTCCACACAGCATACCAGGATAAAATCTGCCATTTGCAGAACAAGTCAGTGGCTTTTCAAACTCCCAACCCCCTGTAGCATACCATGGTAGTGTCCCCCAACAGATGGAAGCAGGACATAGTAGAAAGCAGCCCTAAAATCACTTTTACCAAGGATATTCAACATGCACATTACATCAGGATTGGACTAGCACATCCAGCACATTGAATCTGATGCTACTATAAATATTTTTCCCTACTGACTGCAGTGCTGCTGGCTACACTAGAAAGGTCTTACTCATTCTAAGCCAACTTGGGTCTGTAAAGGACTTCTGGATCAAGCCCAGATTGCTACATAGGACCATGGCAAATGTGATATTCTGGAGGCAAACCAACTCCAGAAATTGTTATATTGAGAGATGACAGATGCTATGGAAGTATGGAATATGCAAACAGCAGTGCATAAACTTTATAAATATTACATGCATCCTTATGGATTTTTCAGTGATCATATTCTGGGCTCTACAAGCAAACTAAGGAACATCAACAGCACATGGTAAAATATTCTAGAGGTGGCAAGGAGTTAACAAGCCTTCCAGTGAAGAAAAAAACACAAGTAAAAATATAATTATTTTTTTGACCAACATGAAGAGAACCAAGAAGGCTAAAGACATGAAACTGGGTTCATGACCTCTCTCAAGCATGTGTCTAGCTCAAATGACCCACTACAGCCTCTTGGGGGACATAGGCTTTAGCTGCACTGTAGCATCCAGGAGTATTCCCCTAATCCTGGGAAATTGGGCAATATACATGAGAAGAGCAGCTAGGGAAGTAGTCAGGAGAGCTACAGAATGTGTGGATCTAGCAGGGAATCAGGACCCGAGCCCCCAAAAGCACGTGCCCTGAACTTTAGGCATCCACTCCGATGACCACCTGCTTATCTTAACAAATTATTAAGTTATGGAGTCAGCAATGGTAGGGAAGAGGCTACAGAACAGCTGCGCAGGAACACTTTTAGAGGTGACCAAGGAGACAAACCAAGGTCTTGCTGAGAGCAAAGAGAATCATCCTCACTGGTAGTACTTGGGCTGGCCATCGGGTCTGCCTTCTGTTTACTCACCAGGGCTGAACGGGTCTGGGGAGCCTTTAGCAGAGATGGACTCGTGGCCAAGGAAACACCATGAGAGACTCAAACCCACCCACAGCCTCCCCGTGTGCTGCATAACTTGCTGGCAGCTGAGTCATCATGTACAAGTGCCATCCTTTCCACCGGCTGCTGCTTTCCAACTGACCTCATGCTTTCTTCCACTGCTGGACCAGATGCCCATGCGAACACCAGCCTTGTCAGATGCTCAGAGCTACCCGTGGTGCCACCCCATTTACCTTATCGATCACACACATCCCAGCGGGATGTAATCACAACCAAGCTCTTCCTCTGATCTGAAGATTCCCCTGAAGTTCATTAACATTTCTACTGTAAATGCTGTTGAGCTCGCCACACTTCCAGTCAAGACTTCATACCAAATGAGGTTACCAAGTAATGACTTAATAGTAAATGTGGAGTAATTTATATATTGAAGTTAAAGACTAAGCCTTAATCTTAATTAAATCTCACAAAAGTTCAGTAAGGCTGCCCAAATTATAAAATAAAAAGATATATTGATTATTTGAGAAATGGAAATCACATTTAATAAATACAGCAGTCAGCCATTAAGGGAGTAGGGAGATCAGAAAAAGCACTAACTGGTGATTAAAAGAAGATAAATATTTATTAAATGTTGCTGTGATTTATTAAGCTGTGTTGGGCTAAACAAATGTAATTTGATATCTGAATCATATCTCATTCTGATACAGCCTTCATTAAATCTGAAGTCTTGGCTTTAAATGGATATCATATGTTCCCTTCAGTTCTTAATCTCTTTGAAATATCAGTTTGATGCTGTGGAAGACATTGAAAGTCACAGAGACTGAAGTCTCCTGCGTATCAATGAGGTTGTTTTGCACTACAGGTGAGCAGACAACTTCCCATTCCTTGACGCTTTCTCATCCAGGACCTGCTGCAACCTTGCACTGTCCCTTGGGTGACAGGATGGCATTCAAATTTTAAAACCATTCCGTCAAGAGACCAGACAGGGAGAGCACAACTTCTCATTTCAGTCAGGCCTTCACTTTCCCCTGCACCATGTCAAAAACCAGAGAGTGGGAGTGAGGCAGAATCGCCCTCACTGGCATTAAAGCCAGAGCACAGGCTGTCACGCTACCGCGGCCGCTGCCCAACGGCACATCTGCCGAGGCCGAGCGAGCGAGCACATCGACCCCCTTGTCGATACCTGGTAATTAGTCCAGCACCAAACAGCTCTGCAGACGCAGCGTGCATGCCGAGATGCTAATCACGCAGGAGCAGCGAAATTCCTTCTGCCCAGGTTCACGGAGCAGCCTTATCTCAGGCCCCCTGGAGACAGGGCGAGGGTCTTGCAGAGCACGATGCTACAGGCGCCCGAGGTGCTCGACCGCGAGCGTTTCTCGAGGTTAAGCGGCGAGGCGTCTCGCCGGCCTAAAGGCATTCCCTCGTCAGGCTCTCTTGTCAGCCTCTATTTGCAAGAGGAGCTTTTTTTGTCGGAAATTACCAGCATAAATGAATTTCCACTGATAATTAAATTTGCCCAGAGTTAAAATTATTTTGCAGGAGCTCTTTCCCAGTGCTATCAACCCACGTTATATACTTGCTGGTGAGAGTCATTGCTTATTACATCGTGAACCTGGAAGAACGTTGCACATCAGCTTCTAGGAAAAGCACTGTTGGACTTCTGCAAGTTTGTCTGAATTCACCTGCTGAAGGGACACTAATTCCCCTCCAGCTCTGTCCCTCTATCCTTCCTTCCAATGCAGGAAACCCAACAACAACAAAAAGAGAGAAAGAGAGGATGTGAAGTCTCCAGAAACTGGCAGGGAGACAACCATTTACTACCCTTCTGTTCCTTGCAGAAAATAAGGAACAAAAGAAAAGAGCTAGGCTGTGTGATCAATTGTATTAAAATTAGAATACCACCACTTCTCATCTCTAGTATCTTCTGTTGTCCTCTGAGTGCCAAGAAGTGCAGCAGTGTGACAGAAGAGAGTACCAAAGCCATGTTTGATCTCGGGGAAGATGATGTTTTGAAGGCAAGTCCAAGTAATTTCATTTCTTTGGGGAGAATATTGATTTTGTCACTCATACAGGTACCATGGTGAAAGCCTGGGTCCCTCCTCAGGTACTAAGGAGATTCATTAAACAAGATTTGACATCTTGTTCAATTAAAGAACCACAGTGGGAGATACCTTTGCATTGCAGCAGCACTGACGGCGCTTTCCCAGCTTGCAGCAGGCAGGACCCATGCTTTGGGAAATACAGTACAGCATCCATTTGATACATGATGACAGGCTCCTGGCCCTTTCTCCTTCATGGGTAAGTTCAACTTGGTCCAGCACGAAGTCACTAATTTTAATGTGCTTTGGCCAGAAAGAAAGATAATATAATAATAAAACTTACAGGACTTTAAATTCCTGATTACCCACACAGGGAAGCAGATTCTTCCCCTGGCACTCATTTTGGGGTTGAAAAGATATGCAAAAGTTCAAACCCCAGAAGCAATTGTCTTGAAAAGTTTTAAGCTGTTGAAGATAGCGAGCTCAGGACCATAACCATAATAAACACAGCAAATGAATAAGAGTCTCCTGGCAAGAATAAACCAGAATTGCAAGGGCTGATGTTGCCAGTGAAAAGAACAGGGAGGTAACCAAGTGAAGAAACGGCAAGAGGATTATCCTTATTTGGAAGCAATCCATTCCAGCAGTAAATTAAGCCAAGGATCTCTGCATCAGAAAACAGCAGGGCAACCTATTAAGTTAAGGACAATCTGCTTTTTCTGTCACCTTTCAGCCCTGAACAGTGAGAAAAACAAACATTCCAGTGATCAAAATATATGCAGTTTCAGTAGCAGTAATGGCTAGCTGGAAGTTACAGGGTGGTAAAAATCCTTGTCTTCTACATACCTACGAAAAAAAAAAAAATCTGATGCTAGATGACAGTATAGCTAGATTCCAATACTTATAAAGCTCAACTGATAGAGTTTGGATGGAAGGGAAAAACAACAACAAGAAAAAATAAACAAAACAAACAAACAAAAAAACACTAATTTGTGTCCTAGGTCAAAAATACAGCAGTACCAACCCCAGTTGCTCCTGGCAGTATGGGACCAAATGAAACACTCACCCAGTGCAGTGAAGAATGGTCACCAGTGAAGAATGCACCACAGTGATATTACATGAGACAATGGTAAAGGAGAAGAAACTTTTAAAATCCAGGTACAGTCAGCTCAAAGGTGCCTTTGCATCTGTCAGCTGTGTCACACCAGAGTGCCTGCATGATAGCGTGTTCCAGGAAAAGGCATAATTCAGATATTTCTTAGGTGTAAACAATCTTAAATGATAGAAGAGAGGTCCCTACAATCATCACACTACACAAAACAGGGAGAATTTGGTGGAAAGAAAAGCATCAAGAAATCTATGGTCTAAGCTGACCACATATATAACAGAAGCAAGGCGAGAGGGAATATTTAGATTTTGGGTGGCTCCTGCCCTTTGCAGTTTTAGAGAGCTGTTCCATCTCTCAGCAGAAGGACTTCTGTTACGGCTGCAATTCCTTTCTGAATAACAGTCTCTTGGTGTATTTTTATCTTCGCCTTCACTCCTGCCTGCTTTCTAGTCAAAAGTCCCCAGGAGCTTCACTGAAGAAACTCAAAACTGATAGGTCACCCCACTCTGTTCTTCCTTCCTCAGCCCTATGCTCTGCCAAAGGAAGAGAAGGTCCCTAGTTATCCCAAACTGCATGCACCATTTGGTGACGAGCACAAACAACTCCTATCAGGCAGATACTCAGGCACATCCAGCTTCCCATAGTTCCTGCTGTGCTACTCATGCGGGTGCAAAATTCTTCTTTAAAAGCCCAAATGAGACTGTCAGACACATCTGAAGTCTGAAAAGGGCAGAATGCTGAGCGAGGTTCCACTATTTTAAACACTGACAAAACAAAGTAATCCCTCATTCCAGCACTACCTCTGAAATGAGCTCTCGTCACATAGTGCTGAGACCTTTCCTTTTCCCAACCTACTTTGAAATCCAATTGATACTAGAGAGAATCTTACAGTTCCCAGCCGGTGCTTCCCTGCTTCTGCATCTTTCTGTACCAAATACCACTTGTTCCCTCTCCTGTCGGTAAAGAGAAGACAGGCCCAGGTTGATGCTCTGCTGCAAAGCCAAAACACTTTGCTGGTCCACTGAAACTCTGCTGATCAGGAGAGGCTGGTATTAGCTGAATTAAGTCATGAACCTTGGCTATGCTATCTGGCCTTTCACAGAATATTTCTGCCTATGATAAAATGTTATTGCTGTCAGTATCAGGCAGTCGGTCTTTATCTGCCTACCAGTGACAGGCCTCGTTACTCAGCCAGGTCTTAGGACTTCAAGGGGAGATGAACTCGTCCAAGGCCAAATAGGCCAACTTTCTTGACTTTTCTGATTCTTCTTCTTCCTTCTGTTCCTCCTGAAGACACTTGCAAAAAGCAGAGGGCAATCCCACTTTCTCTCCAAAGACTCTTAAGAGAAGAGCTAAAGGTACCACATTTCACTCCACATCTATAAACTGAGGATGTCAATTTCCCACAGGGGCTCTCCCCACAGTTTAATATCGATTTTACAGAGAAAAGACAAGCTACAGACCTTTTTGATACTGCTCTTGATAATGCTACAGAAGGAGATTTTGCAAAAGTTATGGAGCTTGGACAAAACTGCAAAGCAAAATAGCTCAAGGATTCAGCCTAGACTCAGACTTTTACTCACTCAACATATCCACATTAATTCAGAACAGAACATAGCTGTGTTTTTTTCTGTGATACTCAGCATGGTCAAAATTCTTGGCACTTTAGCACAACTAATGTGTGATGAGTAGTAACTATATCTAATTTAATAGATGGCAGCTCTTTTTCCTTCCTGTAAGCATGTGCCATCCTTCCTCAACATGGAGGTAACAAAGTATTTTTCCCAGGTGTAGCAAAAGATCTTAAGTGAACATTCATCAGTGATCAAACATAGTAATGCTGCAGAAGCACCTTCTCCAAGAGGGGAGCTGCCTTTTTGATAAAGTTCAGCTTTATTCCAAACGCTGATTACTCTCACATATCTGAAGAACAATTATTCTGCTGCCAGGGAAAACAGATAAACCATAGTTGGTTGGTATCCATTTTATAGAGATTCTTAAGAAAAATTGTGGGACAAAAGAGATTGAAGAGTGACAGCTTGTAGAATATGAATCTGTTGGAAGAACAAGGAACACACCATGAAACTCTGTTGGTAAGAATTACAGAGCAGTATATGCCACTTTTCCCATTTTGATTCAAGGGGATATGGTGGAGCCATCTGCATGCGTTTTAGTATCAATCATGCCTCAAGATAGCCATTCAGTGACTTTCAAGATCAAATTATGACACAAAGTCAGCTCCTAGTGGAAGAAAAAAATACATGCCAATATCATGCACTCTAATATCAAAATCATACCTGGAGAAGAACTAATACAGCCAAAATATGAAATTACAAGTAGCCTTCTTCTGAAGATATTTTACTTGGAAAAGATTTGTGGCCAGCAAAATCCAGTCGATAAGGCATCAAGTGAACCTGTATGCAGAAATCATGACTCTATAGACCAGAATATTGCTATTGCATCTTAGGGGAGTTACTCACCTACAAGTCATGCACCTTATCGAGGCAGCTGACCCCTTACCCTTCATTCTAGAAAAGCCTATTGACATTCCTTAACACTATTATAAACTCTCTAAAACTATATTCTGGGTAAGAACAAGTACCCTAAATGAAAGGGAACATTGGCAGATTATTAGATAAGGCCTGCCTCCACCCTCTACATGATATCGAGAAAGTTCTGACTCAGTGTAGGAAGGGGTATAATGCTTATCTAGAATAGTAGGTGAGTGTTTGGCAGCAATTCATGCAAAATAGAAAGCGTTCTGTGCAGAAACTCTTCACTACCAACCACAGCTTAAGATAAAAAGAAGGAATCGGACATGGATACTGAGATAAATTTGACACAATAACTAGTCCTTACTTAAGTTCTCAAGTTAACTTCATATGTGCCAGAAGCCAACATCAACTTTAGGTAAGCTTACAAATTATTATTTTATTCATTTTACAAATGGATAAGCTGAGGCAGAGAAACATAAAACTATTAACAGAGAGGGAGAATTCAAAGGACATAAATCTTTTGTATGATGCCCACTATGTGGCTCTGTGGCTTTGCTGAGCTGCTGGGTACAAATGTCTTCCTTGGAACAGTTTCCTCAAGGACACAGTAAAAAATGAGGACTCTTGGGTAGCAACGTCTTGAGAGTTAAGGCAAGAAAAGGAAGTGCAGGAAAGAAATAAAAGAAAGCATATCCTAGTGATATTCCTTATATCTGGGAAAGGCCAGAGCACCTATAGCATCAAGAGAACCAAATCTGGTATGTTTTAATTGGTGTGTGGGAAGGAAGAGATCTTCAGAGTAGATAGACCTAAGAAAAGACGCTGGATTTAACCTAATAAATTCCTTTAAAGAAAAAGGCCTGTGCTTTCAAGCAAAATGCCTCTCACCACACAGTACAGGATCAGATGTAGGTCTCTTGGCTATAGCTGAAAATAGCCTTTCTCTCCCCATGCCCCATTGCTTGAACCAGCAAGCATCAAATTCTATCCTTGTTGACACTTGTTGTGACCTAGCAACAAATACATATTTTTCAGAGACTTTTCAGAGAATACATTATAAATAATACATTAACTGTCTTTATACACTTCACTAATTATTATTCTTATTTCTTGATAGTCCCATTAATCTCTCCTTTATACAAATTGCCAAAAACTTCTGGCTTATGCTACTGGCACTGCTGATAGGCTTACAGTACAATTGCCCTCAACTGTTTTATCTTTCTCCCTTCTTTCTCAAGAGCACCACCTACAAGATCTGGTCCCAGATTCTGAGCCCATATAAAATTCTTAACTTTTCCAGTAAGTCTGTTCTTAATGACTACTCCTTTTCACTTCCTTTACATACACGCAAGTTCGTTTTCTCACTTATATTCAGATAGACAAAATAATTTGCAAAGGTCTACAAAGGTAGGTAATAACAGCCTAATAACAGTCTATTAAGCCATCTAAGCCTTCTCTATTTAGAAGATACAGAATTTGAGACAGAAACTCAGACCTCTAGGTGCAATCCTAACAGCATAAATAATATATAAAAAGTGTTTGGATTTCAATATCCTTACTTTTCCCTTTAGATACGTAAACTAACATCTGAGTTTTTAAATAGTCTACTTGAAGTTTTCTGTCATGTCACTCTGAGCAATTCCCTTGCAGTAGAACAGACTTGGTCTATTCAAGTCGTTCACAATGACTGAATCACAATAAGCAGTACTGTTTGGAAAACCCTTTCTCTCTCAAAAAAATGCCAGTTTGTGAAAACCAAAGTATTCATAAGTGTATGTCAATCTTGTCAAAGCCCTGTACATCAGCTTCCTGAGAAATTTTCCTAAAAATTAAATTTCCATTTGCATTTCCTGTTGTATTTATTACTCCTTTTCATTTTTACACTCTTTTTCTTTTCATTACAATTTGTTTTGGGAGGGATGGGGGAAAAGGTTGGGGATGGGACTATCATTTACTTTGTTGATTTTTTTCCCCTCATTCTGTCTCACTTACGCAGATAAACTTGGCCCTAGGAGTCAATCCTAGCAGTTTCAATAGAAGGCAAAAGAATAGATTTCTTTCTGCTGTGAGTTAATATGGAAATAACAGGAAAATAAGTGCTCATGGGCACATACACAATCACACCGGAGTAAGAAAGCACATTTTTATCCATATGTTATATTTTCATGTGTGCCTAGGTCCACGCAGTTCCCCCTCTACAATTTTATCTACAGATAAAAATCTATGTCAACGAATGTGCGAATAAAAAGTCCTCAGACTCAGCAAGGGGAAAAAAAAAACCCTGAGTTTCCTGATCCCCCATAGCCTGGGCCGTCTCTCTCAGTTCTCCACTGTCTCCTATATTTTACACATTTCTGATGACTTATTTCCAACGGTACTTTTAAAAGGTACTATATTATTGGCGACAAAGGTTATGTGTTCGAAAATATAATAGTTTTGCCCTACAAGCCCAGTGTGATGCAAATATATTGATATAAAACAAGGTTATATGAGTATATATCATTTCTGTTCTTGCACAGAAGGAAAGCAATGCAACACAAACACATTTTTGATACCACAAAAGTTCTCACACTAGCTGCCTTGTAAAATATCAGCAGGCTGTGTGTAGACCAGGGGTTATGTGGACTTGCCCAGGTAGTACTGACTCACTTGATCCAGTCACTCATTTCATTTACGAAAAAATTCCTCATGCTTTGGGCATTATTCCTTGACTATTCCTCCTTTCCCCAGATATTATCCTGCTTAGCCTTCCCATCCCCCAGGACCTTATTCTTCCATGATAAAGATTTCGTTTTCAGTTTTGCTGCCACCATCAGATTTTATGACATGGTCTGAAAGCTTCTCAGAATTTACTAGCTTTCTCATGGTCACATCAGATTTTTTTCTCACCTCTCTTTTTTTTTTTTTTCACCCCTCTCTCCTCTCCTCGCTTGGAAACACAAGTAAGTAGGAGTTATGCTAGAAACCAATTTTCCTTCCTTCATCCAGATTTTATTTATTTATTTTTGCTATTCATTAAGGAGCATCTGCAAACAGCTAGGAGGAGGCACTAGCCAAAATCCACACGAAGACTGGATGAAACATCTACCCAGAGAGTCCCCTCAGAAGACACTTTATACCTTGCAGCTTATACCCCCAAAAGAGATGGCAGGTCTTTGCACAAAAGGTAGGTGCTAAGATGATGAATGAAAGCATGAGAATTAGGAGGGGCACATCTAGAGCTAGAAATTCCCATCTAAAGATGAGAGGTGAAATTGCTTAAGCATCTCAAACACTGCTACTGGGCAGGCATATACTTGCGTTCCAAATCAACAGCAACTGCAGAGGAAGTTAGCCATTAAAAGCTAAATAAAGCAGACTCTTTCACCTAGGAAACTATTTGCCCAATTTTTGCACTTGATCACACTGGCATTTTCTAACAGTGAGACACTTGTCCAAACAGAAACCTCCTTTTGCTCTGGTTCAGCATAACAGGCATTAATCAGGTCCCTTCGCATTAGAGTGTGAAGTACCTATTACACCTGTTTTCTTCCTGGCATGAAATCACTAGTTTTATCCTAGCTACCCTGGCCTGAATAAGTTCCACTCATCTTAACCCAATGGTAAAAGCCAGCAAGGTAAGAAAAAAGTAAGGGAAGGGAGAAACAAGGAGGAATAAAGGAGGAAGGAATGAAAGGTTCTGAAAATAGCTGGGATTGTTCATGCTGAGCCATCGGGCCCTGAGATTTGAATAATGCATGTTCCATAAATCTAAGTGTCCCTGCTTGCCACGTTTTAGAACAGGGAGCAAAAATAATAGCTACTGTCCACACTTATCACCAATAATAAATTACAGGGCTCCTGTGTGTGGCAGCGATTAATGCTAAACGCAACCCAAAACACATAACTAAATAAATAGATAGTTTGACTTTCCTGGGGGTTATCTCTTTCCTTCTCTACAACCCTTTCAGAGTCTCCACCCAACCAAACATTAAACTGGGAAAGACCAATCCTCACGCTATATTCTCTTCAGAAAGACAGATGGACTCCTGGTTTTCTACAGAACAAACTCCAAGCCAGTCAGTGGAATGTATCTACCTCTGAAAACAGGGAAGAGCAATGCACTGCATTGCGTTTGGTGCTTTTGAAGGCACCAGAGCATCATCTCCCACTTAAAACAGGGAGATGCACCTCTCCAAAAGTGAGCTCCATGCTGCTTCCCAGAGGTCACACTCAGCTCTACAAATTTGTATGTATGTATGAGAGGGGAGAGTTTTCTCTCTAGAGAATTTCTTCTCTTTTAACTTAAAATGATGCATTAGGGGCAGTCTTTGTCCTTCGGTCAGCAGTGTGACAAGTCATATGAAAAGCATGCTAAAGGAGACAGTGTGTGAGGAGCAAAAGGAACCATGAGGAGTCTCTCAAAGAACAGCCTTTCCAGCAGAAGACTTCCCTCTAAGGACAACACCAAACTCTCACTTCCCACTGGCCTGTGGTATAAACCCAAAGAATTATCCTTCACTTCCTATATCTGCTGGGGAAAAATAGGTCTTCTCAGGGAAAACAGGAAGAAAGAAGGTTAAAAAGACAATAATAATTAAAAAAGGAATTGGTATCTCAAAGGGAGGGTATGCGCAATTACATGGGGCTAAATGCCTACCCTAATACTAACAGAAACACTAAAGAAAACTGTCTCCCTCAAATTTAAAGGGTTAAGTAATAGAGACAGTGCTGAAATAAGCAGTCATTAGAAATGACCCAGCACTTCAGCAGAGATTTACTCAGGGCTAGACCATGGCAGCTCACAGGCAATTATGCTCTATCCTTTCTCTTAACATTTTAATTCTGACAACACACAGTTTTGGTGGTTATTTATTTATTTTACATAGGCTGCTTTCAGTCTCCTTTTGCTGAGGAAAAGCTGAGCTGTCTCTAGGGAAATCTCTCCCGAGAAGAGAGAATTTCCCCTTAGAGACACTGTTCCTGCTCATAAAATGGCCCTCTGTATGAAACTGCCCTTGGCATCCTCCTTTTGTGACAGCGAGGCAAAAAACACAGAGCTGGAAAGGTCACAGGAAAAACAGGAGAGAAAAATGAAACATCTGTAAAGGCAGCCAAGATGGAGTCCAAGTCCCAAGGTCTAACACCATTATTTGACCTAACTAGACGTCTGTGTTACCTGTCAGATGTCTGAACCACGTGGCCTCTTCGTCCTGCAGGAGCCCTGAGCACCTCTCTCATCTGCATCAGTCTAAGCCTATCTGCTAGGCTGGAGACACTCCAGTTTAGGAGAGCAAAATAAAAAGGGAAATCATGGACTCCAGGCAACAAGGGTACGGTAAGTCACATGAATAAAAGCAGAGGGGGGGGGGGAACCCTCATACACAAGGCAGACACCATTATTATTATTATTAGCTATTCATTACTTCTATATTGGTATTATAGTAGGATCTAAAGGGCTTATTCTGCATCAGAGCCCCATTGTGCTTGTCTCTATGCAAATACAAAGAGAGCCAGGAAGAGCTCACAGTCTCATTTAAGGCAAGACCCAGCAGGTGAATGTAACAAAAATTGGAGGAAAAGAGGGTAACAAGATCATGGGATTTCAGACTCTTAATGGTAACATCGCTGAATGTTCATTCCTGGGAGATTTGAAAGGTTACAGCTTCTTAACCCTCAGGGATGCTTCTCATGGCTTTAAACTGAAATCTCTGACCTCCTGGGTAGCAGCAGCGTGATAATATTTCCTTTAGTCAAGTGAATACCTAAAAGGTGCTAATCAGCAGGCCATTAGCTCTTCACTCGCCTCATTAGCATGCCTGTGGAGCAGGTAGGACTCTCCCACTCCCACCAGGGGGATTTTATGGTTGGTTTCTAATGCTGCTATGCTGTACTTGGCTTTGAGGTGTCCTCTGCTTGGGCACCAAGCTTTAACCGTGCTTAATTTGGTTTTGTTTTTGAGATGACAGACAACATTCCTCTTCTCAGTCATAAATGATGAAAAACAGTCCAGGATTATACTGAGCAGGATGCCAGCACCCCATACCTTTTGGCAGGCTTAGCCCTTCCAGGCCCTCATTTACAAGTCTCTCTTGCACAGATCCCGTTTGCACAGCATCTACAGCAGGTTGTGTGCTCTCAATTAAACCTTGCGATCTTGCCAACGAATGAACGCTAGACCTTACATCCAATTCACTTGTGGTCCATTTAAGATTTAGGAATGGGGTTACCAAACAGCATACCAAATCTTCCCATCCCTTTCAACAAGTCGGGCCAGTTCTAGCTTTTCTCTGCTATGAAATGAGGATAATGCTCATTCACTTGTCTTTCACAGTCATTAAAGATTAACTTGTAGATTCATGTGAAGAAGCTTGAAGGTGAAACACACTCTACATTCTCAACATGGCAGGAACTTCAAAGCAACCCTGATGAAGATATTTTTTATACTCTATGTTCCTGCTATTTTGACTTCTGCATCAAAAAGCTGCTTACCCTCTAGGTCTGTGGCATGGAGAACATGGTTCACAGGCACTGAATATCTAAAATGTAAATGCCCTTTACTTGAAAAGTGCTCTGTGCTGGCTCTTCTCTATGGCATCACTGGGAAATCAAAGCAACTTCCAGTAGCGAGGAACCAAAATCTGTCATGGATCATTTTTATCTTTTCTTTAGTCATTCTTCTAGATCAACAGTAGTACATCTTGGGCACAAGGGGGTTAATTTGTTTACTTAGTAGCACTTTTATGCACTTCACTGACTGTATACATGCAAGTAACACATTAGAAATGGGCGAAGGAGTTGATGAAGTATATGGACACACTTGCAAGATCGGTGTAGACTAACTCACAGAAACAAAGGGTCTCGTACCTCAACTAATCAACCACAGCAGAGAATGCTCTGCTGTGTCTGAGAACCAGAGAGATTGAATGTGGGGCACGTCTGGGAAGTCTGGTGGTCATGGTCATTATGGGTCAGCTTTGAGGACCAAGATCAAAATCTTAATATTCTACAAGAAAGGCAAAATTGATATTTTGCCCCCACTATATACTTTTTG
>JAVCKT010012722.1:0-11152 GCA_032273925.1 Rhynchotus rufescens | reverse complement strand
ATAATGCAAACCCCCAAATTTTTAACTTTTTTTTTTTTTTTTTGAAAACTCAAAGCTTGTTTTCAATCTAATCCTTATTCAAATGACAAGGTAGGAGTTAAGAGGAAGTGAAGGCAAAATATTTAAGACGGTTTGAGATGCTTGTTCTTATCCTTCAAAAACTGCTTAGCACCAACTGATTATTACAGCCTTTATTTTTTTTCAATAACATTTGCTGCGCCTGGGTCACGCAATTATAATTATCTTGAAAGAGATAGGAAAACACATAAAGCTGATAAATCTCTTTAAGACTTTACAGGGCAAACAGCTCAGGTCCATAAAACTTCAATTCAAAAAGGTCAGAGAGACAGAGAGAGCAATTCAGAGCTGCACAAATCACCCGTCCTTCCCACAGTGCTCCATGTCCTGGGAGCAAGTGATTAATATAAAACTTAACTTTCTCCTACAGCGATAAATAACAATATATTGCTCACCTGCCATTGACTAATATTGCAGGCCCAACTTTAACCTTAAAGGAAATGATAAAAATGTAGTGAGGACTGATGGCAGGAATGGCACCTTCCTTGTGCCATTGCAGCGGCATGAGCAGCAGGTGGGTGGGTGGGTGGATAGACGGATGGATGCAAAAGGTACAGGACAGAAAGCAGCTATAACATAGATCACAGGAGGGATCTGCAGGCTAGAGAGGACAGAAACCAACCACTGGTAACTGCAGAGGAAGGGTCTGCAACTGTGTAATTCAAAAGTTCAAGAGTGATGTAATTTAACTACTTTCTCGGCAGTCCTGGGATGAGCTTTCTATTCTGAAACATACTGCAAAATACATCTCAGAATAATATTTGTAAAATATTTCAGTGGAAATGACTTCAAATTATTAGAACATGGTAATAATCAATGCATTTTTTGCCATTTTTAATTATTATTTCCTTGCATAGTGTACTTATCTTTTCTACTTGGAGAATGATTCATTTTTAAAAAAGAAAAACAAAAGAAAGACAAAACACAGTTGATAATTCTGGGCAGTTCTCTTAAGAATGTATCAGTTCTCTTAAGAATGTTTGATTTCTAGTACATAGCTTTCTTTTGCAGTTACCTCTGGAGCCTCAGAAGAACAGGCTACTCAATTATTAAATCTCTGATGGTGAACCTTCTGCATCTTTCCCTGAGTAGAACTTCAGCAGTGAGGATTTATTTGTGTCACAGAAGCCTTGGTGACTTCTAAGTACTTAGGTCAACAAATGCTTTGAAATTGTGCTTTTCTGTTCAGTCTAGACCTTCTCTTTTATTCACAACAAAATCCGAACAGAATAAAAACCTTGAATGGGGGACGAGGAGAGAGAACATGAAGCAGGCAAGCCTTTATTTCTGGATCTTGATCTTGAGGGGGTCCTTTCTGGTCCCCTTTCCCTTTTGCATTTTCTCTTACTAGATGTTACAACCAAGATTTGCTTTCTTACTATATGCTAAAAAAAAAAAAAAAAAAAAAAAAAAAAAAAAAAAAAGTGATTATCTGTTACCTTTTATGTTAACTTTAGACTACATACAGAATAATGTACTAATATAAATTTAAAAAAAGATACTAGAAGGATACTAGAAAGGAAGTGAAGACAGCATGAACTTAAGATATAGAACCCATAGATTATTCTGAGAACAAACTGCTCCTCATATGCTTCAAATTTATTGTGTGAAACACCATCTTAAAAGCAGATTGATCCTGCCAACTAGTGAGGAGTTATCAGTTTTGTACTAAATCTGAAGATTAACAGACTGCAGATATAAGAAACAGTGTATATTTATTTCAGATAATAAACTGAGATCATTCAACTTAGATAAAGAAACAATGCATGCAGGAAAAAACTTTTGATCCAGTGTTGAAGAAGACAATTACATGATTCCACTGCTTAGTTAAGTTGCTAAATTTGAGGTGGAAACAGGAAGGATTAAAACTGAACTTTCTCGCTTTTGGAGATTCTTCTTTCATCTATTTTCTAGTCCTCTGCATCCTAATCTAAGGTCTTAATCTTTAAATTCTTATCTAAGGATTTATCTTTAATCCTAATATAAGAATTTACTGTCCCCATCTCAGGCCTTTCCTCCATAGTCCATACATTTCCTGAGTCAAAGAAATACTTCAATGAAATTAAATTTACATTGTCAGTTTTAGAACGGCCCATTGTCTCTAACTTTGAAAGCCAAAGACTGAAGCTAATTATGAGTAGGTTAACCATTATTTACTCTCTCAGTAAGAAAATAAGTATCAAATGACAAAAGAGATTTTTTTAGAGAACCGAAATCCCTAATTCTGACATTTATATTGATAAGGATCAGTTTTATTTCCTTTGGCATCCCATTTAAAAATATACTGCATATAGTTGTCTCAAATGTGACATAAAAATAATATCAAATAAATACTATTTATATATTCAAAATGTAAGCATGAAATGTTTGCTACTTAAATTTGTACACAAGATAAGACACTAGGATTCAAAGCTATATAGAGGATGCACACACAGATATTTTTTCAGGCTTTGGAGTTCACACTTGCACTGAATTTGTCTGTAAATTGTCCTACATTATCTTACAGCAACTTAAAATAGTGCTATTCAACAATAAATAAATAAATAAATAAATAAATAAATAATCTGTTTTGTCTCTTTTGCTTTTAATTGCGAACACATAGTATTATAGTACTATGTTACATACATACAGATAGTATCTTTTCTTGTATGTAAGGTGATTATGGGCAGTTTGATTTCAGGTTAGCCACTCTGTTTACATTGCATGTAATTTTACATATGTTTTCCTTTTTTTTTTTTTTTTTTTTTGTAGAAAACCCTAAAAGGGCTTTTCCTTCAGTATCTCTCACAGTTTTATAACGCTATCATCACATATTTATAGTCAAAATTAAAATCCACTTATCCTATCTGATGACAGTGTCTGTGTGATGCTGCTTTAAGGATGATTGCTTAGAGGATGGCTCCTTGCAGTACTGCAGCTTCTTCCAAATAAAGAGAAGCATTTTTCACAGTGCTGAAGACTGGGATATACTACTTGCATTGAGGGCAGTGGCCAAGGTGAGAAACACAGGTCACAAAATGTGCTTTCAGCCCCTGCAGCAGTTCCAGCTGAATTACCAGCGTAGATGATAAATTCAAAATGGCAGACTTCATATAGTAAAGTTTTATGTCACTTGTGATACAGATTACTCAGATTTAAAGTGACAATACAAGATTCAGGAGATAATAAAACTGACAAAATGCATTACTGAAGCACACCAAAAGCACCTACTTTAGTGACTTATTTCTCTCCTATGAAATCAATGAGCAAACTCCCACTGAATTAAAGAGCAGAAAGAGCCCTTAATGCTTTGAGTAAAATGTTACTTAGGATGGAGGAATAGAGTGATAAAGTGCCTTTCACACTTCTCATTCCCTCACAACCAAATTTTGTATCAGTCCATTCATCATGCCAGAAAAACAGCTTAGAGAAATGACTATTTTGATCAGAGCTGAAAAAAGTGCAGTGTTTTAAGTAGTCTGCTAAATCTCTACTTTTTTTGGAAAAAAAAAAAAAAGATTTAGTTGTTATGCACGACTCAAATGACTCTGGAAACTGGAGGAGTTGTTCAAAATATTTCTGGACCATTACTGTTAAAAAATTGCCTGCATTTGTTAAATGAGCTTTGGCTCTTATTTTTACTGAATGAGTCAAATAATTAAATTCATAATTCCATCAAAGAATAGCCACCTTCAGCACATTTCTTCCATTTCTTCTGACTGTGTCAGGAACAGGAAGAAAAAGAAAGAAAAAAGAAAAAAAAAAGAAAAAGAAAAAAGCCATCCCTTTTCTGTTCTATATTTAACCTTTCTTTTACAACTGAGGCATTATTCAGATGGGAAAACAAGAGCTGTAAAAATGTTGGCAAGAGTGTATGACATTTTTCCCCACTAGGATTATACAGAGACTTCAGCAAAACTGAAACTTCAGTTTCTTCTTAATTTAAAAAAAAAAGGAAAAAAAAAAAGAAAAAATGCAAGTCAACAATTAATTCTATTTTTTTGTAAAAATTTCAAGAAAAAATATTGAATATAATAATGTAAACTGTTGAAGATTACCTTAAATGCATTTAGTGTTCAAGTTAAGAAACAGGCATTTGTTACGAAGTTCAGAGAAAGGACATGAACCTCTGCTGACTTAATATAAATCTTTACACATCACTGACATTTGCAGATTCTTTTTCTTAAACTTCAGTGACACTTGAGTCATATTTTCACACACTAAACTCCTAATGCATTGTCATTCTACAGAGCTTTATTTGTTTTGCAGTTGAATAGTATGAAATATAATGAAAAGTTATTACATAAAGGATTGGGTAAGAATGTAGTTATCTGCTTGGGAATGTTTGTCATCTATGAACTAACAAAATATTTAGGAATAGTAACTCTCCAGAAATATCTCCTTCCTTCCTTCCTTCCTTCCTTCCTTCCTTCCTTCCTTCCTTCCTTCCTTCCTTCTCTCTTTCAATTACTCTTTGTGTTATAATTGAGTGGACCCTTTGGTCTCCCTAAGAAAGTCTCCTGTTTGTTACTTTTGATGATAACTCAGGATTTTGATGATGACTCCTGTCACTAAGACATTCCTTGCTGCCCTCATAAGTCTCCAAATCTGCAACAAATTCTGAGCTTCTCACCAACTAGTTCTATCACTTAATATAAAATTACTCTCATCTCAGCATGTTTACCTCAGGGAGATACAACTTTCCCTGAACATGACTTAATACACAGCAGTGAGGTTAAAACAGACATGCAGCATTCCTCTTAGAACACGTGCACCCTTCTAATAAAATATGCAATATGCATACATGCAACTGTGTATAAACATGTGTATATGCATTGTATAATTGGGAATAAATCACTTTTGACATCTGTCTTCCAAAGTAATACCTTATCCTCCAGCTAAAGAAGAGAAAAATATTGAGACCTGAAAAGTAAGAATCATTTTTGCTCTTTAGCTGGGCTCTTTAGCACTATTTTTAAAGCCTTCAGAAATAATTCCATCAAGTTTCTTTCTATTGTTATATGGGTTAGAAATATATTGTTGTCTTAAATGAAAATTTGATTTCTAAGCATGGGACCCAAAAATCTGGCCTTCTTACAGAAAACTATGAAAATTTTTAAGATTGCTGGAAAAAAAATAATATTGGCAACATTTGTGGTGGTTCAAAGTACTGTGGAGACACTAGAGCTATTTGCAAATTTCTGAAAAAAAAAAAACAGACTTGAATTAGCTTATTTAGAGATCTATGTTCTCTCGTATCTGACAACATTGCTCCCAAGGCCAAATCTAGCCAGCTACAAAGTTAGACTTTGTGATTGATAGTGATTGCATTGGAGATCCTGTTTTCCAACACAAGTTAAGACTTTTGAGATAGAGCCACTGATTATATCACTTTCATATTCCTAAAAGGAAGAATCTTGACATGCTGTAAGGGCTTGAGTTTTAAAAACAGTCTTTGAGGTTCTGTTTCTGTAGCACTAATGGAGGGCATGGATATAATGATTATTTAGGTGAACTTCCTTTGCAATCGTGACTTCTGGTTCTGTGTTTTTCGGTTCACATCAGCTGCCTGAATAGAGACAAACAGACTTAGCTGTCATTTGCATGTATAAATGTTCATTTATCATCAATTGTATATATAGTCTTTTAATGTGACAGTGTTACATAAGGCCAAATAATATTGGCACAGCTAACAGTTTCCAGAGTGTTTCTGGAGTGCCAGAGAAGTCAGAGAGAATTCTTCTTACATTCACCTTTTATTTCAGATTCTTCACATCATAGCCCAGATCTCTGTTAAATCTCTACTTTCTGCATATTGAAATTTAGACTGAGAGACTGGTCACTCCATTGGAAAACTCCACTAGTTTTCCCTCCTTCCTTTTTTTTTTTTTCTTTTTTTCCTCTCTTTTCCTCTCTCTTCTCTTCTCTTCTCTTCTCTTCTCTTCTCTTCTCTTTTCTTTTCTTTTCTTTTCTTTTCTTTTCTTTTCTTTTCTTTTCTTTTCTTTTCTTTTCTTTTCTTTTCTTTTCTTCCCCCAAAGTCAAACCACACTCTATGTTCCCCAAAACTTTGGGGGATTGTTCACCAAACTTTGGTGATTCTGGACCAGTCAATAGTAGAGGACATTTAGTCTCTCCGCTGAACAGAGGGGCAGTGAAGGGATGTGAGCATTGGATACACTGTTATGCATCACTTCTGGAGCTTGAGGGGGACAGTGGAGACTCTTTGCAGGAGAACATCAGTTCACTACAGATAATCTTACAGGAAAAAAAAAAAAAAAAGTTTACAATTCTATGGGCTCTGTAGGCACAGTTAAACCTCAGAAAAAATAACAGGAAAAGATGTAAGGTCTGCATCTGAATCCACTTGTTGACCACAGAGTATCATTTTTTCTTTTGTTGCCAGTGTATGGTATGGTTCAAGGGGATTCTTTATCTTTTAAGACAACGGGGACAGATCAAAAGGTGTATTCAGTAAATACCAGATAGGCATGAAGCAGCAAGTGCAGGAATATGCTGCAAAGACTTATGTCTAGGAAGTTTTGATATGTTAAGTAGAAAACATGGGGCACTCTGCTGAAGCAGCTTAAAGGAAATATCTTAATGACTCTTCATGTTAATGTTCCATAATGTGGACAGGGATTGTAAATATGCTTAATTCAAGAATTCACAACAGAATAAACTGTCTCTCCAAATACTTTATGTCTGTCAGATCTCATAACCTTCATTTCCCATGGTCTGCAGCATAACTCTGGCAAAAGAATATCAAGTCATTTTTCCTCCTATGGCCAATAGGCCTTTTATTAAACAAGCTGAAATTCACCATTTAATTATTGCCTACCACACAGAAGCATGCAAATTCAAGTTCCTGAAGGGTACATTTAGTCTCCCCCAAATGTGACAAGTACCATGGAAACGGCAGATTTAATGAACTTGAGTGCTGTTTTTGCTTAAATACAGAGCTTTAGTACCAAAACATTTCATTCATCTTATCCCTAGCTTTCTCTCTCTCATATCCTGTCACTGCTCTGTTTTATTTCCTCTCCAGAGGACATTTAACTCTCATCAGAACATCGTTAATTAATGTTTGTTTGTGGCATCAGCTGTCACTCATTATGAGGTTTTAAGCTCTTGATAAAAGCTTTTTCTTTGCCCCTTTCACAGCCCTAGTTTTAAATCCTTGAAGTGCCTTCCATCCCTTGATTTTAAAGAAATAAAGTAGTTGTAAAAAACAAGGATATTCTTTATCATATGTTTTATTTATTTATTTGATTAGGGATGGAGGGGGGGAAGAAATAGGTTTTCAGCTCTTTCTTAAATATTGAGGTTTTTTTTGTTAATAAGATACAATTGCTTTGGAAATCTAATCGTAATAGCTCTGCTGTAGAAGAAATATGTTCTGCTGTGCCTGGAAGGAGAGGTGAGTATCAGGGCCACTCAAGACACAAGTGTCAGTGTGAAACAATAAGAAAATCAGCAGCTTGACTTATTCCCTAGATAACATGGGCTGAGGCAGGCCATAGATAAACTGAAAACCATCTTCCTAAAGAAAAATAAGATACTATTTGCTATTTATGTTTTTAAAATACTTCCTGTTTTTCTAAAAGAAAGCTAATTTCTCTTAGAAACAAGAAATATTTGAATAATAGCCCTGTTTTAGATTGCAACTGACTTGTCCCTCATGAACTGAATTCTATGAGAAAAACATTTTTTTTCCATCATCGCAAAAGATGCAAATCTGATCAGATGTGGTAAGATTACATGTTTTATTACCTGAATCACAGTGATCCTAGTCCGAGTGCATCTCATCCTCTAAAAAAAAAAACAATAATAATAACCTGGGTGTCACAACTGGAAGGAGCATAAGAGACTGGAAGGAGCATAAGAGACTGGAAGGAGCATAATGCACAAAAAGATATATATTAGTCTAAATTCCCATGTCTCTATTGTTAGATATAATGAACTCAAGCTGTGACTGCTGGCACTAACTGTGAAACTAAATTGAAGACATAATTTAAAAACAGCTTTTTCAAAATATGCAATGGATGTGTAACATGTTGTCAGTGGACACTGAGTCTCTAATAGAAGGGCAGAGCACAGCTGCCAGGCTGGAACATTTCCTAATGAGCTGAGACTGGCATACATTTTACCACCTGATATTTTGGCCACATAAGCGTGTCTTGTTTTAAAGTGTGTCTCTGTCTTCTTCCACCACAGCTTTGCTAAACTGTGGGATTTCATTACAAGAGAAGAATGTACCAAAGAGGATCAGCTGTTGCACAAAATGTTATGATTGCTCTGAAGGAAAACACATTTAATGGTGACAGCTGTTCTCACATCAGATCTGAAACGCTGTATTAATTATTTGTTCCTAGTGCAAAGAGACTATTCATAATTATCTCTAGTATACTGCACAGTGGAGCTCCTTATAAATTTGTGATACAATGAATGTGAAGCGTAAGATGATACAGAGTAAGTCATAATTCTCTATTATGACTGAAATCTGAAAATGGCTACTTATTTATTTAAATTCAGCAATTACCTATTAATAACATGTTACATCTCATAACCCTGTTGGTCACTGGTATCTGAAAATGCTTTATAGAACTTATGGGGAAAATTTTAGTCAGTGTTTCAAAGCTTTTTTTTTGGGGGGGGGGAGGAGGGAGGAGGGGAGGCAGTTCAGGATCAATTAGCAATTGCTAAAAGAGAAAGATAGAACACCCACTCTCCACCTCAGTCTTCTTTAAGCTGCAGAAGCAGCAGGTTTCACTAGAAAGAGTCAAAGCCCAGACTTTGATTTCATAGTCAGTATGTGCATCTGGCTTATGTCTCAGGTTCACACTTTGAAAGTCTCTAAGCTCTAAATGCTTTGTGTTCTCCTGTAAGTAAAGATTTCTAAAACTAGAATTTTATTGAACTGTTCTTGGATCTCTTGTAAGTGTCCATAACTCCCAAAGAGTTGTGCTTTCTCTTTGACATTTTCTACTGGATGTGTAGTGTGGCCTCTTTGAACCCTCTGAAATGCTTGTGAATACTATTTGGATATACTCTTCTTCCACGCTATGTCATTATCTTGGGCACTGGATACAGCACATCATTGTGAACTCTCTTGAAGATCAGTCTCTCACTTTAAATACTGCAGCATTGTGTTAAATCCTTTTTGAATTCTAGACACATACGACAAGTTTTCCAGGCAAGACTGTAAAGTGAATTACCAAGCTGAAAAGATACTGAATATCTATATATGTTTACATTAAAAAAAGGCTAAGAAACAAGTTTGAGCATTGGATTTCTGATCCTTAATACCATCAGTTTGCTTGATCCCTGGATTTGTCTTCAACCATTCCAGCTAGCTAGTCTATAGTATGTTAATCAGTTGATGCCATTTGGCATCAAGTCCAGAAATTGCTGCACTGCGCTTTGTTAGTAAGAAGCATGGAGGTAACACAGGGATGGGATAGGACAGGGCGTGTTGCAATTAGATTTACATAAACTGACCTTGCTGGCTGTTCAGGAGAGCGCAAGACAGATTCTTTCCTTTGCAGGTTTCTAGCAGCCCAGAGGAAAGACAGGGTGAAAACCCCAATCCTATCCATTCAGTCCTGTTGATTCACAAGCTGACTTCATCAAGGAGGATGAAGTCTCATTTCAGAGTAGTTTAACTTCTCAGTACCTGCTACTTGAGAGTTAAACAGACTACTTTCCAAATAGGCAATTATTAAATCTTTTGTAATGTAGTTACATTCACTTCTCATCTGCTTTTGACATCCAGATAAAAAGCATAATAATTGATGAAGGCTATTTGCCTTCAGAATCACAGAATCACAAAATCACATTCATAAAGATTTCACAAGAATAAAAAAGCAAAAATGCGAACCGTCTGAAAAAGCTGAAGAGACTGTGATACTGATTAAGCTGTTTGATTCAATATTTAACAAAAATGCACACAGTTATTGCACACAGATTGCAGTTGTTTACAATATTTTTTATATTAAGGCGATGCCTCACTGATTATACATTAATATTATAGTAAAAAAAAAAAAACACAGCATAACTGTATCCTGAATTTTAGATTATTTAAAATACATAAAGCTGCTTTTAGTCTTTATGGACTGATGTGCCTGTCTGTATCTTCCTTCAGGCCTCAAAAGAGACCCCTCAAGGCTTGTGAACCAATCGTTTTTAACCACCATGCTTTTCTTTACTGGTGCTATTACGGGGGCTCTTCTCCCTCCCCAGTTTAGCAGGGCCACTTTGCACTGTACTCACTTCTGCTTCCGTTGGGAAAGTGCAATTTAGCAGTGCCACTCAGGGAAAAGGCGTTGAGAAGCATCAGGACACCTAAGAGTACAAGGACACCCATCAACACCCAAGACAGCTGAAGGAACTGGCAGGGGTTATTGCTCGGCTGCTCAGCCTCTATCCATCATCTTTGAGAGGTCCTGGAGAGCAGGGGAGGTGCCGGAAGACTGGAAGAGAGCCAACATCACTCCAGTCTTCAAAAGGGACAAGAGGGAGGAGCCAGGGAACTACTGGCAGGTCAGCCTCACCTCCATTCCTGGAAAGGTGATGGAGCAGCTCATCGTAGAGAGCATCTCCAGGCATATGAAGGAGAAGAAGGTGTTGAGGAGTAGTCAGCATGGATTCACCAAGAGGAAGTCATATCTGATGAAGCTTATAGCCTTCTATGATGGGATGACTGGCCAGCTAGACGAGGGGAGAGCCGTGGATGTTGTCTACCTTGACTTAAGCAAGGCTTTCAACACCATCTCCCATAATATCCTCATACGGAAGCTCCAGGACAGTGGACTAGACGAGTGCACGGTGAGGTGGATCGAGGGCTGGCTGGATGGCGGAGTCCAGAGGGTGGTGATAAATGGGGCCAAGTCCAATTGGAGGCCTGTGGCCAGTGGTGTCCCCCAGGGGTCAGTACTGGGCCCAGGGCTGTTCAATTTGTTCATCAATGACCTGGACGAGGGCACGGAGTGCACCCTGAGCAAGTTTGCAGATGACACCAGGCTGGGTGGAGTGGCCGACACCCCGGAGGGCTGTGCTGCCATCCAGAGGGACCTGGACAGGCTGGTGAGTTGGGCTG
>JAVCKT010012720.1:0-16181 GCA_032273925.1 Rhynchotus rufescens | reverse complement strand
ACCTCCCTTTTCCTAATGTACAGTCTGCTTGACATCACCGTGTTTCATTTTTACTGTTCTGTTTTTCACACTCTTACAGCTACACTATAAACCCATTCTGGCAACACTTGCTATGAAGAAGAGCTCCTGCTACAGGCAGTGATGTTGGTACCTTCAGTCAGGCTGGGCAGGTTAATTCCTCTGCCTTTGACAGGCTCAGTCAGTGTCAGGCTCAGACCTGTAGTTTAAGCATCAAACAAGAACAAAATAAATTGGTAGGAGAATACAATTCAAAGGTAACAGAACAAAGATTTCGCATTTTTCATTTATTTTCTGAGTTTTTCTGTCAATATATATACATATGATAAAGTCTTCCATTCAAATATTGATTAGTTAACCTCAATAAATAACTCCCAGCTTTGGTAAATGAATCCACCTTTCATGCTTTAGCAGCAGTTTATTGCTTATGCTCTTGTATGATCATATCTTGTTCCTTAAGTGATACATTATACACTGTACTCCTACTCTTTAAAGAGCATTGAAGATCACTAAAGAATTTAGCGTATTTTTTTTTTACCCTGAAAAGTTGATTTCCAGGTTCATTCTTTTTAATTGCAGTCTCTACTGGCAAGAATTTTCGCTAGGGAAGATAACACACATGCTAGTACTGTTAGTGAGACATTTTCTGCATTACTTACATTCTTCATAACAAAATGGTTAATCATTTTTCATATTTTTTTCATATTTTTATTACCGATGATGCTATTCAGAGATAGAGAACACAATGCATGGATTTTTAGGTCTCCACTTAAAGCTGAAAGGGTTTCAATTATCTGGAGGTGGAGAAGAGAAGAAAGACACTTGCAAACTAAACACATGGATATCCATTTCCCACCCACAGTTTTGCCACCTGTGAAATTACCATCAGCTTATGGAGTTAAATATATTTAAATAATTACCTAGCATCACATTATTTCTTTTTAAGCATGTTTCTGTCTCAAGTGCTTGTTTTTATTTTTGCCATAATGAGTTTGAATATTGCAAAATTGCTCCCTGGGATCGGAATACTAATCACCATCCCTCCCCTGTTCTTCCCTGTTGATCGCAGGGGTAATGATGAGCCAGCAGGTGTTGTGCCTAATATAAAAATATCCCGGGGTGACATTCCCAGCTTTTTAGCTTTCCTTCATCCTCTGCTTGCATTCCCCAGCTGCCTGCATAGCTGCCACGACGTGGTGCTGCGGCGGAGCAATCTGGGGAGCTGGGGCTTCAGCATTGTCGGCGGCTACGAGGAGAACCACACGAACCAGCCCTTCTTCATTAAAACCATTGTTCTGGGGACGCCCGCCTACTTTGACGGAAGATTAAAGTAAGCAAAGCTCCCGGTTCACCATCCTGCTCCTTTCAGCAGCTATGTGCTGGGGCAAAGAAGTGCAGCCACTCTCGGGTGGCCTGATGACATGTGGTAGCAGCTGGTTGTGTGTAGGTGCTAGGGAGCTTGTGCAGCGCCCTAGGGTTTTGCCTCCCTGATGAGGGGCACGCAGAGAAGGAAGGGGGATTTCTGAGGGTAAAGATGAGTGCTGTAGCTTTGATGGAAAGGTGGACAAATGTGTGGAAATGTCAGTACTTCTGAGAAGATCACTAAGGAACGGTGTGCTCACTCCTCAGAGTTATTAGTGGGTGGGAAAGACACGGAGTTCAGCAGAGGCCACCAAGATGGTTGGGGCTGGGGCACCTGCTGGGGCACCTCCACAACAGGCTGCAGCAGCTGCTCCAGGGACCTGACAGCAGCCCCTGTGTCCTGGTGGGGAGGGTATGGAGGTGGCAGAGCAGGCTCTGTGCAGCAGCACGTGGCAGGGGGACAAGGGACAACAGCCACAGATCAAATGAGAGGTTCAGGCTGAGTATGAGGTGAAACTTTCTGCCCATGAAGTCACTGTCACCCAGATTAGCACAAGCTGCCCAAGGAGGTTGTGCAGTCTCCATCCTAGGATGTTTTCAAGACCTGGCTGGATCAAGCCCTGAGCAACCTGCTCAGATCTCGTGGCTGGCTGTGCTGTGAGCAGGAGGTTGGACTGCAGGGCCTGCAGTCTCCTGAGGCCCTTTCCAAGCTCAGTGATTCTACAGCTCTACTTGCCTGTTTTATTGGGATGCAGTCTCCAGGTATAGTCTGAATATACACATTTGAGGCTTGTTCAGGATCACTTCAGAATTAAGACTTGTGATTCTTCTTGAAGATTCTGTTGGTCATAAAGTGGTTATTGCAAAGGTGAGAGTACAGAATATGCCCTGAGTTTGGGAACATTATATGAATTGAAGTTTTATGCTATGATTTTGGCATGTAGATTTACTTTAAAAGTAATTTAAGAAAAAGCTGTGCTTATGTCTTAAGCCTTGCCAGTAATGGATTTTTCAGTTCAGTGACTAAATAAATTAAAAAATAGTTTGGCTGAACAAAAAAAAATACATTTTTGGCCAAGTATGAAATCGTTTGGATTAAATGAAAGATTTTAGTTGAACCTAAAGCAAATAACTTCAGTTTGGGGTATTAATAACTGCAAGTCTTAACACAAATTGAAATTTAAGTATTCTTAAGAAGAGGGAAAGAGTGGCTGTGGTCAGACTCGGCCCATGGTAACACACTGCAAAAACACTCCTCTGTGATGTGATTCCCTCTGTTCAAATCTACCGTTTCCCATTAAGAAAACAGGCTTTAAAATGGGTTTCCTTCACCTACAAGGGCAAGTTCCTTGTGTTTTCCTCCTTGAGTCTAAAACACCAAAGTTGCTTTAGACACACAGGCTCTTTGCTGCACTCTTTGCTGAGCATCATTTACATCTATGTATCCTATTCCTAGTAATGGCATGTATTTATGTACTTAAGTTTCTTAATTTGACTGTATCCTGAGGCTCCAAGTCTTAGAGGAATTCACATAGCAGAATTCTAGCTCTTAAGTGTATGCGAGTTAAACTGGGTTACTACTCTTATGGTAAGGGCTGCATTACAGCTTAGCTGTAGATTTATTTGGGGAAATATCTACCAGAAGACCCTTAGACTTAGAAAGACAAGTTTTTCTGCATTAAGACACCTATTTTCCCCCTCCCTACAGTTCCTCAGCACTGTGAAAGCAGGAGTGCTGGTCATGCTCTCCTCTTCTTCTGCTCTGCCCTGGTGAGGACTTTGAGAGCTCATGAGAACATCTTTCTGCCCTCTGTTTTAGCATCCCCACAGTAGCTGACAGGATCATGTTCAGGGAAAGTCTTGTTCAGCCTCCAGATTCTCATTTCAGTGCTCTGGGTGATGCCAAACACCCAGTCAAGTCACGGCAAGGAAATGTCTGAGATAAAACATGACTTAATGCAGAAAGAATGTACCTGCTCTGCTTTTAATCTCTCCTGAGATGATAAAAACTTTAAATTAACCCCTTGAGGCAAATGTTCTCGAGGCCAGGAAACAGCAGCCTCCCAATTTCCTATTCCCTGTTTCAAAGCATGGAAACACTGAAGCTTCTCTGTTGAACTATCGACTGAGAGAGATTTCCATCCCAATTCTTACATTTGATAAAATCCTAAGCTCTTGAAAACAATATCCTCTATTGAAATACGGCTGGTAACCAGTTCTTGCACTTGCTGCAGTGCAGGCATGTTTGATGTCAGTGTGTTATAATTCACATAAACATAAATGCTTCTGCCTTGCACGTGCTCTCTTGTTTTCACTACATTAGATCTTTCCGGCTCTCTCTTCTCGTATTTTCCTACAAGCCAGCTCTTAATGCAGAACCATTTTTATATTAGGATTGAAATACAGTGATCCAAGAATTTCATAGTTTCAGTAGGAAAACAGACTAAAAATTGAGGGTTTTTTCTTTTATTTTTTTTAGCCCCACTCAAACCTGATAGAACCCCAGTACCCCGGAGATTGTTGTTTGGTGCATGATAGTGAATTGCAGACCAGTAGTCATCATTTGCTTTTCTTCTTGTGTTTTTTTTTCAGGTGTGGTGATATGATTGTTGCTGTAAACGGACTATCCACAGTCGGAATGAGCCATTCTGCACTCGTTCCCATGCTGAAGGAGCAGAGGAATAAAGTAACTTTAACAGTGATTTGCTGGCCTGGAAGCCTCATATAGATCTGTGAACTCGCTTTGGTTCAAGCAGCTTCTTTTCTAGATAGCTGGCAAAAAATCTCCTTTATTTTTTTTTCTTCTATTGATATACAGCTGGTTATAAGCAGGGCCAAAACTGCTGCATTCACTTTTTTTCTATGTTTTCCTTTTTTACTTATGGGCCTCTCAGCCTTGCCATATGTATCTTTCCATCCTGAAATAGCCATAATTTCCTATGTTCATTGCTGACACAAGTGCAAATACACACAGGCTCACACCTACAAAAATTCCCATTCCTTTGTGGCTGTCCTTGTGCTTTCTCAGTCAGGTTATATTCTTTTAGAGTCAGGAGAAGAACTTAGGGATACTTTGGGTCTCTCTGAGCAGTCCAAAATAGTGTATAATATTGCGTGTAATATATAAATATAATAACCACGTGCCCACTCTTCACTGAGAAGATGATGTGTGTCAGTAACGTAGTGACACATCTGTATGCTGCTATGACTCTAAATCAGTGTCCAAAGGTAGGCCTTTTCATTTTGCCCATGTTTGATTCATATTTTTCATTTTGCCCATTTTTGAGTCCTATTTCAGACTCGTTCAGAGAACCCGTGTTACCCATAAGAAATCATTTGGTCCCCGGGATTTTTCCTGCAGGGCATCAGCATTCATAGAAAAGTAGGACGAAAGCCTGATATTACTGGAATTTTTATAACGTGCAATAATTGGACTCTTTGCTAGGAAACTTTAATATATTACAGAGTTTGTATCCTGTGATGAAAAGAAATCTGGAAGTAATGACCGTTGCAGTGCTGGCAAGAACACACATGCCCAAGGTCAGCCTTGAGTGAATGGCTTGCAGTATTAGACTTGACTTTACAAATGAATGTTTTGCTATGTCAGACAATTTTGATGAACGTTTTTACTACAATCATTTTTACAATTTATATTCTAGTTGTCAGCTGTCTTTATTCATCTATAGAAACAATACTTTGGCTTGTACTTTGTAAATGAGAGAAGTATTTCCAAGAAAAACAGAAGCAAGCTATTAGGAAAGCCTACGTTGTGGTTTACAGGTGGGCAGGCTGGGAGGAAGGCTCCTTTCATTCGAGTGCAACTGCAAAGGAAGCTGCAAAGTTCATTCTTATGCTGTCACCTCCTGACAAATGTGCAGATGCCTTGATATAAAATTCTGAAACTCTCTCTTGCATTTCAGGATTTTTTTCTTCCTTTAGAGAGTACCTGCTATTAAGCTGTCAGTAAGAATGATACTATTTATCTTTGATTGTATTTAGTATTTTTAAAAGGAACCTGTAACTTTTAGACTTTGCCTTTCCATGCTGTTTTCAGGCTAATCACCCATCTGTTAAAAAATAAAAAGGGGACGTGGGGTGGGGTCAGGGGCACACAAACTAATTTGCCCACCAGGAGCAAAGCCTCTATGTTGTCAGTGTTGGGCATATTTGGAAAAGAGCTTCATTTATCAACCAGGTTCACAGCCTGAACTGATGTTATCAACGGCCTCTATATTGTATTATTACTTACAAGAGAATGTATTTAAGAATCACGATGTATTTCAATTGTGAAGCATGAACTTGATTTTCCAACTTAGCAGCCATAATAAGGGGGCATATTATCGCATGTCATTAATTCCAGTAGCTTTGTTTTAAAAAGAAATAAAGTTGATCTTTTGCAAAAAAAAAAGTGTAAAAATCTCATATGAAGTGGATTTATTTTTCTCTGTAATGTGTAATATCAGTTCATTTTCATAATATTAAAATACAGAAGAATGTCCTGTACAGTATATTACTGTATTGAGAATCTTTGTTTTTGAAGCAAACACCAAAATTGTTTGATACGCTGATTTGAGAACCCGTTTCCTTCCATATGAAATTGTTTAAATGTATTCTTAGCATTTAATGCCTTTTTTTTTCTTTTTTTTCTTTTTTTTTTTTTTTTGTAATGGACATCCTAGTATAGTCTTTAGGGAAGATTTTGATATATGTATTGAACTTAACATTTTTTATTTTGCAAGTAACATTTCACTCAAAACCCTACAAAATGTTTTTTTTTAGAATTGTTCTTTTATATATATAATTATATGAAATGAAAGCATGGGTTAGCTTAAACCGTGTTGTGTTTAAACTGTTTTGTTTCATCGTGCTGCAGATTTTGGTCATCATGTCCAGCGATAAAAGTTAATTCTGAATGAATTCCTTTTCTGAACCATTTTCCCCTGTTGTCTTGTAGCCACATAGTTTGGTTTGTTTTTCTGTGCCTTCTGTTTTAAATTATTTCAAGATCTTTTTCAGATATTGCTATCTAGTTGTGTGATATTAATGAAGGATGAATGAAAATAAAAGTTCATTCTACTCATTGTGATAACTTCAAGTATTGTGTCTTTACAAAAGGTCATCGTAGGTGATGTAGACTCAGTTTAAAGTTTGGCTTTTCTTTTTCTCCTGTGATTTATCACAAATAAATAACAGTTAGTGAATTTACCAAGAGAATCCAGGAGACCAGGGTAACACATCGACTGTTCAACTGGCAATTCCATTAGGGAGAAATAGCAAGTTATGCTCTATGGTGCTTTACCAAAGTGACTGTTTGCTCTTTTCCCCTCAATGCCAGCTGGAAGGGATGCACTTGAAGATATTTCACAGTATAGATTTAATGCAAGGAGACCGCCTTGCTTTTACTAACACAGACTTGAAGTTTGAGCCTGCTGGTAGTCAGCTCCCATCTCCAATTTCTTAATGAATCTGCCGTGACGTCTTACATCTCGTGTTGCCCAGGTAGTTATTGAGTAGGGTAGTTAACAGTAGTTACTGGTTTAGGATTAGGCCAGCCCCATTAAAACAATTCCTGCTTGCATGCAAAACCACACAAGAAATCAATATTCACCAGTACATCTTGTGCTTCTGGTAACATAAGAGCCAAACTCTGAGCGTTTTGATTTACAGGTGGATTAATGATTTCATTACTGCAGCTGAACGTGCACAGATCTGTGAGGAGAGGTGGTGTGGACCTAATCATCTCTGTGCTTTATCTTCAGGGGAAGAAGAGCACCCCCAAACAGCCACACGGATCCTCAGTAGAGAATGTCGAACACTTAATATTTCATTGGCTGCTCTAAACTTCCAGTTTCGAGTAAGGAGCAACAGAGGGGAGGAAAATTCCGTGCTACGATAGCATTTAAAATTCTTATTGCAGGTCAGCTAGTCTTTTGAGGGCAGCTGAAATGAAAATACAGAAAATACAGGGTTCTCAGATGATCACACATAATATTGGAAGTGATGCATGTTCCATTTAGCTAAGAAACTCAACCATGTATTTCTGAGGCAATTTTAAATGATCATGAAGATTTTGCTGGGGATCTAATGCACAAGATGCTGATGAGTTAAAAGAACAGATAAGCCAGGCAGAGCAGCAGGGAGAGCCAGCATGGAGATAGGGCCAAATGACTGTCACCTTGCAGTGCCTGGTGACACAGACACTGCATAGCCCAAGCAGATGATGTAGTCAAGGTCAGCTGGACTTTCTTGCCAAAAAAACCACCAATGCATCTCCACTGGCACAAAGGTAAAGACTGTTTTGTGACACGATATGTTCTGCAATGACCTCATCTATACCTGCTGTGATAAATGTCCAGCTAGTAAAAGAGCAATTCTTAGATTACCCTGACATTTTTTACTGCTCCCCAGAGTATGGGGAAGGCTTTTAACTTTATGCTTCTGTGGCACTTCCAGAAAAGTTTGTGTGGACAGGAAAGCTTAATCTTAATCAAATGCTGATGCAGTCCTCCTCTTTGTTGTCTTATCAGGTGCATGGGTCCCCACATATTAGCAGCGCAGTACAGATACAGCACACATGAGCGTGTGGCATTGTGTTAGGTGGGACTGATAAGCTCAGTTCCCTAAACAGACTCAGGAAACTTAAGAAAACTCATAAATCAAAGAGGTCTGAGAGTCTTATCAAAGCTGGCACAGCATGCTGGACAACAGCCATGGAGATTATTGTGCCAAAAACACGATTTAGGAAAGGAAAGAATGTGTTTGGGTTTTGTGGGTTGAATTTGTTTTTAAAGGCGCTAGTAAAAGCTGGCTGGAGGATTCTGCATTGCAAGTATGACCAAGCAGAACCACCTCCTCAGCAGAGGATCAAAGTGGATTTTGTCCAAGTATGACAGCCAACCACCCCCATCACAGGAAGACCAGGAATTGGGCAAGAGGTGCAAAGAGAGAGCCTGTTCTGCTCCCCAGAGAGCTGGGGACAGATGTGCATCTGGGAAGGCTGCCTGAGGTCTGCTGCCATGGCAAATATTCCCTGGTGTGCACCCAGGTCTGCCCTCGAGTCAGCAGCTGTGGCTTTACAGATAACTGAGCCTTGGATATCTTCAGAGAGGTGAAAAAACTGCTGCTGCCTCTTAAAATGCAGGCACAAGATTTCATGTAAACAAACTAGAAGCTTAAGTATCTGTTTACACTGTGATCTTAGATTTGCCTAACTGCAGATGCATGAAATGTCACACACAGAAGAATCTCTGCTGCATGGGAGATTCATCTCACAATTCTGATTTACCTCAAAAACTTAGTGTAAAAGCATCCCTCTATCAGGTATTTTGGCTCTATGCAGCTCTTCTGCCACACTAGTGTTGGAAGTCATTAGAGGAATGGTTTGTCTACAGGATATTAGTTTTAGTAAAGCAGACCTCTTCATGCTTTTTCCTGTGTGTGGACTAATCTCATTCTCTGACTGCAGTACATTTTATGTACTGTGCTTTCAGATTCATAATAAATTATGTGGATATGAGCACCAAATGGCCACAGAAATTAGAGCTGGATGTGTTCTGCTGCATTAACTAGTTACCACTAGGCTAGACTAGATACTTCACATCAGGGAGATGGTATCATAAGCAGTGAAAGAATTTAATTGCAATGATGAATTTAATGCTATGATGGGTTTTAGATGCAGCGGTAACATTAGCTACTTGTAGTTACTTCATTGCCTAGCAACCTCAGCAGGAGACAGCAAGATCCCAGATGCTTTTGCTCTTCCTTTTGATGCAGGGATGCATCAAAACACTCCAGCAACCTCGTGGCAAGCACTGGTCACAGGGCTCCCATCAGAGACCAATTCCACAAACTTTCTCAGACTATTTGGCTGCACTATAGCCAAATAGACTTGGGGTTTCAGTTTAGACCGATCTATATATGCCAAGTAATCAAATACACAAATAAGGAACCCGCTTGGTATTTCTTTTGATCTGGGGCAAACCAAACTGCTGGTGGCTTTGCTCCCAGGTTTTGATATAAAGCGATTGTGGAAAGCTGCTGAAGAGAAGCATTTTAATCAGATTAGAATAGATAAAGAGTATAACCCTTGGTTATACAATTGAGCTTTATAATCATATTAAACTTTAATACTGGCATCAATGCCATATTGGAACAACAATCACAAAAAGCTACAAGCATAAAATATTACAGATCCTTAAACATATTATGAAATGTCATCCACTAATGTTAAAAACGTTATCGTGTTTGGGGAAATGTGCCAGCTTGAAAAAAAAAGAGGCTGAATTCCTCTGTACATGTGAAGATTAAATGCAGCACAGCAGAGGAAAGGCTTGACCTTTTTATTTCTTACTTTTTTTTTTTTAAATTAAATTGCTTCCCAGACACCTACTTCTGCCCCAATTATCCACTGTTGTCTGCTGAGCCCTCATGTACCAAGGTACTAAGGACCCTCAGCTTCTTTTCAAATCAATTAAAGAGTAAGAGTTGTGTCCTTCAGCACCCAGGATGGTAGCCTCATTTTGCCCTGCTGCACTGTATTTCCATTCCTTATTCCTGCAACGCTGCTGGAAAGAAGCACCATTCATGGCTGCAGCCACAGACTTAGCATCCATCAGGACTTTCTAGTCCAAGGAGAAGACCAGAGCCATGAATGTAAGGAAAGGGGTGCTGAAGAGATGGTTAATCCATGTTAAATGCATGATTTAAGTGAGTTGGTCTTCAAGGATCTGCATATTTTCCACTGAGTTGAGTTTCCTCAGGAGCCCTCTAATTCAGATTTAAGGTACAAAGGACTGTGCTTGAAAACCACCTGGCATCTTGCCTGCAGCCTGCAGGAGATCCTTCCCAGCCTGCGATCCCAGATTCAGGAACCCAGTGCACCTCACAGTGTCCTCCTCATCCTCAAACTAAAGGCATTTATTATCTTTTGGGGGTTGGACTAGATGACCTCTGAGGTCCCTTCCAACCTTAAGCATTCTATGATTCTGTGATCTTCGGATTTTTCTTGATGGACATTCCATAGCTTTTTTTTCTGACCTTTTTGCCCATCTGCCTGCTTCCCTACCTCAGCCCCAGTTCCATTCGCAGTGGTGGTCTGGCAGCTCCTGTATGGCCCTTCAAAGGGCTTCTTTTTCCGTAGGCACCTGCCCAGGCTACAGATGCCTTTCCCAGCCTCCGGCTCTCCCTGTGTCATATCCGAACAGTGGGATGAGTGCGGGATGGGCTGTATCCCAGCCATGCTGTGCTAAGTTGCTAGAGACTTCTTGGAGATGGTGAGATGATGAGATGGACCAAAGAGCTCTCCTCTGTGCTTCCACTCAATGGAAAATGGATTTGAATGGAAATGGATTTTCAGATTAATGCTTCTTGTCAAACAAAAAAGTTCTGGCTCCAGGGCGGCTTTCGACTTCCTGTTCCCTGTCATGGGAGAAAAGCCACTCTGAGATGCTAGGGAGGCGTTCGGGTTCCTCTGAGAAACCTTGGAGTTTGCCCAGGAATTAAAGTCCTGGCAATGACTTACTGTGTTGGTAATGGCCAACACAGACAAAGAGTTGCTGACAGAAATCCAAAGGGGAGGCTCGGAGACTGACAGGCTGATGGCGGCCATGGGAGAGGGCTGCGGTGATGGGGGAGAGGACTGTGGAGGCAGAGGAGACATCTACAGCCGTGGAAGAGAGGGACATGGGGACAGGTGGGGTGGCAGCTGAAAGGGCCACGGCAGCAGGGGAGGAGGCCATGGTGATGGGGGACATGTCCGTGGTGGCAGCGCCAGGCTGGCCCTGCAGAGAGCCTAGCCCAGGCCCTCGGTGCTGCCCTGGCCCCGCGAGGGAGCCATTTTGTGGCGACGCGGGAAGCCCGGCCCTTGTTATGGCTTCCTGATTGAAGCCCTCGTAATTATGCACCTTATGAAAATATGCGACGTGATTCTGATCATACCCATCTGAAAAGGCCACAGATTAAAAGCTTTTGCTGGGTCTTTAGGTGATGGTCTTGCAATTACAGAAAATGAACTGCATTTTAGCTTTCCGTTGAAATTAATAACAGTGGTTCTCCAGTTGACTCTGCGAGTGGTTAATGGAACAAACTGGGTGCTTCGCTACAATATGGGTTTTAAAGCTATTCAAGAGAGATTCTGTGTTTCAAATAGGAAAATAATTCTCACGATGCAAATCCATTTTGTTTGCATCTTTGTGGCGTAATGGCTCCATGCAGCTCAAAGACGCGTCCGTGGATCAATAGCGATTTCCATGTGCTCTTTCCCTCCGGCTCCCGTGCAGGGAGCAACCTGCAGAGAACTCGGAAAAGCAAAAAGCAAGATGGAGGTTTAATGATGAAGAGAGGTAAAGCCTGCCCTGAACTGCGCGAATGGGTCTTACCACAAAACTTGAAAAACATATTATTGCAAGTTCTTGCACATAAAGGAACAAAATAGAAAATATTGCACAACTTGTTGTATTTTAATTTCCTTGATGTACACAGATATACACAGACCGTGATAGCAACAATTCTTGTGTTCTCGGAAGCGAACTGCTCAGAAACCACCCAGCACTGAGGAGGCCATAGATAACTGATCGCTTAAATTTCATTTAACTCGCATTGCACAGCATAAGCTCCTATACCTCACAGCAACTAGCAACAAATGAATCACATGTCTGTAAAAACCTTGCTCCCTGCCTCCTCCATCCACATGCAACCCTCAGCAACATTAATGAGAAATTTTCGATACCTTGGCTAATCTAATAACCACTCCAGCTTTGTAATGACCAGGTCATTTCTAAGGGGCATAAGGTCTCTTCCAACATATCTTCATTCTGCCAGTGGTTACTAACTCCCTGTCATTGTTCCTCATTACGCCATACATGTCATGTACAAAGGTAACTGCTTCTCTGAGAGCTCCCCAGACCAAAGAGCATCTCTTGCTTTCTTGTATTTCGACTCTGCCTTGCCTTCCCACTTTGCTGCACATTTGAGTAATGACTTTCCAGCAATATAAAGCTATGTCCATGACTTCCTTGCTGTTCTTTGCCATTATAGAGGCATGTGATATTTTTCAGGACAGTAGGAAGTGCCAGGCTGTCACACGTTGGGTGTTTTTTGTGGCATCTGCGTCTCCTCAAATGACCACTGACCAGAGCTTTCCCTCTCCAACTGAACAGAAACATAAGCTGGGAACAGCCCCTCTCTCCCTGAGGCAGGTTGCTGGTCTGGGCTACTAGACCAGACCCAGGGATCCTAGCAGACACATTGCTGCCAGCAACCTCTGTATCCCCTCCCTGCCTCGCTTTACAGAGCCCTTGCTTGGCATGGTGGCACTGGGAGGGCCATGGGGACACTGTCTGCAAGCTGCAGGGGAGCAAATCTGCACTCTGCACCCAACAGCCCAGGCCATTCTCTGCCCATAGAGGTCAAGCGGTGCCAAGAGGCCAAGGCATTTGGCCCTGGAACCCCCCAGGGCCTCCAAGACATATTTTTTTTTGTGCATTGAAATGCTATGTCCTGCCATGGAGATTTTCATTGTTTTTTGATTGTTTGTTTTTCAGTTGTTCTCCAGCTGTTTTGCCTTTGTTTTTCTCTCTTTTTTTTTTCCTACTGTCTTTCCCCTGAAGGCAACATCATCTATGCAAATTTAAGTACCTTCCCTGATATCAAAATAGCTTTATTTTCAGCGTAAATATGTCAGCTGTCTAGAGCAACCTGAACTGGAATCTACAGAACCTGTATTTCCCAAGCAGATTGCTGAATAAAGAGCTTGCTCTCCCTTTCCTCTTTGAAGGCTTCTGCCAGAAATTTACTGATTCACTAAGCATAGAAAATACTTCTCGGTCATGTCTCCTGGGATCTCTTCTCACACCCTTAAAGAAAAATGTTGCCTCTATCCCTGGCCATGTACGTGAAGCTGTTTTTCAGTAGCTCTCTCAGGTACCCTCTCTGATGTTGGTTGTTATTGATTTCTAACAAAACACCCCGTAACTGCTCACGTGGAATCAGTAACATTTGCAACACAAATTCTCGCATGATAACTAGTTTTGGTTGCATCCTATTTCTTAGCTTGTAGGTGGTATTTTATGTGGTCAGAATCACTGGTGAATAAACCATCAAAAAATACAAGATATGGAAATTATGAGTAATTATAGATAATAATTTCATTACCTATCTAATTCTATATATATTATAGGTAATAAATTTTAAGAATTATGAAAAAGGTAGGAGCCTTTTGGGTGGCCCAGGTTTTGATAAGATTTTCACTCATTTGTTCTCCTTTCAAATGCTGAGCTTCTCAGGGCAAAAATCTGTTTTCCAGGAGAGCTGTAAATCATTCTTATCTTGGTGGAAAAACATGCACATTTTTCTTTACTTCCCTCTTTGTTAATTTGTCTTCTCACCTTCAAGGCATGCTGCACCTTTTCCCAGAATGTCAAGCCATGCAAGAATTTCCCCCAAAGCTGTTAAGAGGAGCACATTTGGGGTAATTTCTACCAGCTCAGCCTGAACCTTGACATTGACAGATGAGTTCCAGGTTCTATTTCTTTGCACACTTCTGCCAACATTTTCTCTATCAAATGTTGTAGCGACAATCATACCCCCTAATCAACTGGACAGTGACACTTTTAGCATCTCCGAGGTACTCAGAAGAGATACTAGAGAGCTGCAGTAATGGGCCAAATGCCATCCCTCTGAGCACTGTGAGCCCTTCTGAGCAGCCCCTGAACTCCTGTTGAGTCCTCCTGCCCTGGGGAAAGTCTCCCAGGCAAAGGACTGCAATTGTGGAGGAACCCAAAGCTGTGGCAGCAACCAGGAGATGAAGGAGAAGGCCCTTTTTGCATGTCACCCAAAGACAAGGAAAAGCTGCTGCTAGCTACAACCAGGACAGGTAATTCAAACCCATCTCAGACAGGCTTTGAAGGCACGTATGAGTTATACATCTGCCTGCATTCGTTTCATTTTATTTTCTTGTCTTGTTATTGGCAGGCAGGGAAGGTAGAGGAAAATATTTGTCTGTTTGCTTGCTCTAAATGAGGAGTGGAATCAATTTAGATGCAAACTGGAGCTGCCACAGAAACTTCTGAAGGCAGATGTCTGCCTCTGCACCTCCGTCTTCCATGAGAGAGAGGAAAACATTCCCAAATCTACTGAAATCTATTGCATTTATCTGCTTTTAGAAATTCCTCGATTTATTTTTAGAAATAGTTAATTCTATTAACGAACCAACCATTTGGTTCATTGATTAATCAACTCTGTTAAAGTCTTTGTGCATACTCTTTTCTCACAGGATCCACAACTACACAATACATGGGTTATTGATGAGAGATTTCCGTAGTAGCTTGACATGTCTCAGAATGTGTCTTATAAGCAAAAGAAACCACAGCTCTTCAGCTAATGCTCTTTATTATGGCTAAAGATTTGTTTAGGAAAAACAAAAAAAAAGCAAAACACAAGCTTGCTCCTCAAGCAAACTCCTCTATGCAAACACCCAAATCAAATCAATCTTCTATATATGCACGTTCAAAGCCTGAAACAGGAGGTTTTAATGGAAATGCTGGCTGTCCTTTGCTTGCAGCCGCTTTCAGGGATGACCCAGTCATTATCCCGCTGCCTGGTGCCATTTGTCTCTCGTGAGCCATTATCCGCTGCAGACAGGCACTGTCTTCCCAAGCACAGACCACAGCTTAGGCTAATGGGCTCGAGGTAAAGTCAACAGAATTGAATAAGATACCTGGCTTGGGACTCATTCTTTGGTTATTATTCTATAAATGGAAACTCAGATGGACATATCCATAGTTTTATGGTAAACAGTTCATGAACCATGGACTATATTACTCCTCCATTGCCTCCCATTCTCAAAGAAGGATAAGGAATGCTCATGCATCATCCACAAGTGGATTTTATTTATTGTAATGCTGGTGATGCTTTAATGAAAAACAAGCTTTATGACAAGGAAGGAAGGCTGAGAACAAAAATATGTCTTTGCGATGCAAATTTCCTCTTCATTTTGTGCGATTTTTCAATGTCAAACAGATAAAAGATAACCAGGAAGCAAAAAGTAAGCCTGGCATGTTGTGACAGGTGCTTTCAAACAACAGATATAATGCTCCATTTCCAGCTTCATCCAGGTGTGCTTAACTGTCACTTAGCGAGTCTTTGGAAGCTTTGAGTATCAGATATTTTAATTCTAAATGTTCAGACAACTCAATATATTTCTAAGCACAGGAGCAGTGGCAGACAAAAAACATTTTCTGAACTTTCAGAGTGCATATCTACATTCTCAAAGTTTAGAAATAGGACAAGCTAATATTTAAAAAGCTGTTAAACTCATATAAGCAAAACAGGAATAGCAAAAGGAACCTTTGAGAAAACTACAGTTAAGCTTAAGCCCAGACTTCGGAAGAAGTCTAAGCTTTGGAAGTCTGTCAAGAGCCATAATTACATCACATTTTCATATCTTGAAGTAAAGACACAATTATAACTGTACCCATTCCATCCTTGAGATAACCAGAAGCTTCGTGATGGAGAATTACACACACTAAAAGACATTAATAGAAGGGAGAAGAGAAAGGGGAGGGAGATAAGAGGCTTGTTTGCTTGTGAAGTCTGAGCGTTCCACCATTCCCTTAATAAATTCCCATATATTCCCTTAGCTAAGCTAAGATGGAAAATATTATCTTAACTTTCCTCATTTGCCTGTGCTAGACACAGGCATCTCTCCCTGGGATAGTTTCATTCTGAGCAATAAGGACAGAAACGATCTGCCCAGCCACATACACCAGTCGGGCTGGTATGTAATCGTTATATGAGGGAGTTTG
>JAVCKT010012718.1:0-13447 GCA_032273925.1 Rhynchotus rufescens | reverse complement strand
TTTTTTTCCTTCCCCTCTCCTTCATTTAGAGTGTCATTTGAATTTCTGTATTGCATCTTTATGTCACTTAAAGTAATTGTGTTCTGAAACTCTTCTGTGAACTTCTAGACTGGCTTTTTTTGCAAGCCACTTCTATGTGACAGGTCATGCACAGCTTTCATGGTGAGTCACCTGAAAACCTGTGTGTTGCTTCTGTACTGTGCCTTGTTCAGCAGTACTAGTTAGCTGTAGATTAGCTAACAGATTTCTGTATTACCATGCATTATTATCATTTTAAGCTTATTTGACATGTATATGCATACATTTAACACACCCAGTTTTCCCTTCTGTGATTACAATTATTGCTGTGTGGATGACTGACCTAGAGCAGCAGTACTAGAAGGAAAATGACACTTGTAGGATTGTTGGAGAGGTGCAAGATGAGAACTTCAGTGCTTCCCAGCTTCAACAGTTGTGTGATTTCTTTTTCTCCTTAAAGGACAGGAGGAGCTATCTTAAATTAGAATTGTTTGTCTGAAGCACTTTTGCAAATTCTGTCCATGTTCAGCAGTGATTACATTTATATTCATTTGTTTGAATAAAATAATCCCCCCCTCCAAAAAAAAAAAAAACAAAAAAAACCCACAATTATTATTCAAATATCACAAAACGCTGGAAGGAGAGAGATGAAGTCTCTCTGAGTCTTGTGAGTCTTGGAAGGTCAGACACAGTCATTGCTGACTTTTTTTGATAAGTTTGTTCTGGCTGCAGGGAGAAGTTCAGAATTATGAGGGGATGTGTTTTGGGGTATGTTTTTGCTAGCAGCACTGAAGAGGAGCCCATTAACACTGCGATATGCTTGCCTCGAGCTGCAGAAGAGTTCTTTTTGCTTCCATGTGTGTATAAATAGCAACTTTCTATTTTTATTTGTGACAGTTTAAGTAACGAGGGGCTATTTTGAAGGATGTCAGAGCTGTGGGAGATCGTTGAGCGGAGGCTGGAGAAGGGCAATGACAACTACAGTGCAGCAGCTCCTGGTGCCTTTCACTGATGTGTTGAGGTCTGTGCACTGGCAAGGGTGTCTGTGCTGCATATTGTGGCAGTGCTAAGCACATCTGTAATGGAATGGTGCGTTTCCAAGCACAGATTTAAAACTCAAGGTAAACTCCAGCTCTGTGGCTCTATGAGCAGCTATATTGTTTCTCTTTCTTGAGTACCTTAGGCAGCTTAAATAACAGATCTCTCTGCTATCAGACTGAATGGCTATGTAGAATTTTGAGTGACTCCTTCCTGACCTTAGTTGTCCATGACTTCTGTAAAGCCAAGGCAGGACTGTGTCCTAGGCTCCAAGAGATGGCGAGGATCCGATTTAAGTCCAGGCTTTGACAGTAATTTGCTACAAACAGCCAATGACTTGAGACAAATAGCTTCTCTATCTGTTAAATAAAGCAAATAATGTTTCTTTCCTGACCAGCAGAGATGCTGTGATTAAGTAATATATAACACTCTTGAGAGGAGTTCTCACATAGCTTTGCTGACTGCCATGGCCCTACTCCATGTGCAAAGAATTACCTTGTTCCTCCTCTTTGTTCTTGAAGCATCACTGGGCTACCCATGCTGAAATACTGGCCCCTGGGAGGAAAGCAGAAGCTTTTCCCACTATTGGCAGCTGGTCCTTTATTATGGAAAGACTGCCCCACAAAAAAGACTTTTACGTTATGTTTTTTTAAATATTAGTAATTTGCTTTAGGTTTGTTCATTTTGTCTCCTTTTTATGCATTGGGGTTGTATACTTAATTTTTTTTGTGTAATGAGACTTGTTGAACTTTTTGGAGGCTTAAAAGAAAGTATTAAGGGGTTTTACTGGTTACATGAATCTAAGAACTGATCCTTCAACACAAGCTCAAAATAAATTATATGTTATGAACAACTCATGAGGTTTGATTAAACATGGATATGAGTGCCACATAAGAAAATACCACACAGTAGCTGAGTAGGAAGAGATGTAGGAGTAAATTACTGAGTAAGAAAATGAATCCCCTGGAACAGGTGGAAAATGAGTTACTTCAGGACTCTGAATCAGAAGTCATGGTTTTTGCTGCAGATGCTTTGACTACTAAGCATATCTTAGTTAGGGTCAGTTGCAAGGTTAAAGTTTACCTCTAATTGGGATCTAAGGGATTTTTGAGTGGGCTGTAGGCACATGAGCATTACCCAAGAATATTTTAGAGGCTGATATGGAGAAATGCCCTCTAGGGGATTATATAGGGAACTATATAAGGGTCTCTTACAACCAGACTTGCTGCTTTTCCTAGATTCTACAGCATGCAGCTGGTAAGAGTCATCAGAGAAGTGAGTTCCACTAGAAGACAGAAATAGTCATATGGGCAAATTTAAAAAAAAAAAAAAAAAAAAAAAAAACAAATGTCTTGAGAGACTGATACAGGAAGGACAGCTCTGAAGCTCCTTCCCTTCTCCAAGAAAGGCAGTTTCTCTCTGCCTCCACTACACTAGCTAGCAGTAGCTGCTGACCTGCTCATCCCATATTGAAGAGTGTCCTGCAGGAGATCTAGGCACTGACTGCCACAGTAGCTTTATTTTTTTCTGGAACTGAAGACAGACTAGGCTATAGACTCTGGTATGAGGGTTAGCCTTTCCTATGATACTGTCTGACTTGGAAAAAATAAATAAATATTTATTTATATATATATAGTATGGGAAGTTAACAAGTTGCTGTTCCTTGCTAATTTAAGTCTCCAAACCCAGGGTGAAATAGATGCTCTTTCAGTTAGAGAGAAAAATCCCCCAGAAATGAAGCCCTTTACCTCAGTTATGAATGCTGCTAAATTGAGGGTAATGTATCATAACACAGCATATACGTTTTAGAAGGAGCTACAGTAAAGGAAGCTACTGGGGGGGGAAGTGAAGCAGGAAATATCCTGGGAAGAACTGCCCAATGTACCAGAATGTACCTAGGTCCTATAACTAAATATTAGATGCTAAACATTTAGCAATCTGGTCTAATTTATTTTCCTCCAGTGCACATCATGCTTACTGTGTTGTTTAGAGGCAGACATGCTAGTTGGTTGGGCTTTGGACAGCCAGCCATCAAGCTTCTGCTCTATTTCAGTACTGGTATCAATTTGGGCTCTGAGTTTAGGAAAATTGCTTCTCTGAGAAATTGCTTGCCATTCATATCCTAGAAATGATCTTGCCTACCTGCACTTGAGAAGTTTGTGAAGATTAGATGTCTCTAGTATAACACCCGTATTATTTTTCTTTCTAAAATAGGAAAGAAGTTTTGTTTGATCTTAAGTGACCTAAGAGACAGCTGTATAAAACCTTCTATGAACTTTGCTTCAGCCTATTAGATTGATTGTGATTTTATTTTTACATATGTGTCACTTGTGAAGACTTTTCCCTTTGGCAAATATGCTAGAGGTTAGGCAAAGAAATCTTTGTCATGCCTCTGATTAAGTCTGTTCTCATCAGGGGAAAACAAAGCTTGAACATCTGGCACAACTAAATACATTTTATGGGCACATATCAGGACAAATTCAATTTAGCCCTAAAACTAAATCTACTACTACTACTACTGAAACCCATATGGAGGAGACTTGGGCAGTGCAGGGATCATCGAATGTGTTGCTGCTTTTGTGCTTTAGAAACCCTGCTTCAGGTGTGGGACTCTTGGAAATTGCGTCCCCACCAAACAAAGTTATAGCTTCAAAGCACTTTAAGTCACTATAAGCAGAGAAACTAGGAGACAAAAAAAGATGAGGAAAACACAAAAAACAGAGACAGAGTCTTTGTTAGTGGTTGATAGGGAGCTCAGCACAGTCTATTTCTGGACTGTTCCTTTATGTTAGGACCAGGAATGAACAAGGAAGGGGATACAGGCAGCTCCTGGTGCCAAGGGAATCAAAGCATCTGCAGGCAATACTGAGAATAGGCTTAAATTATGGTTAGTTCGGAGGTATATCCTCAGGTGGCCCCCTCTTCCATTACTGCAACTCTGGAGTGGTAAATGAAAATGATTTGCAGGTGTTTTCTTGTACTTGTTTGGGAAGTTTCTTGTAGCTCTGTAGCTAATAGATACTTAACAAATGGTTGATCCTCCTTGGCTCTCTATCTTTTCTATCCCTACCCCATGAACTAATTTAGTATTATTATTATTTTCTCCTAAGAACTGAGCGAGACGAAAATTTTGGATGGGATTTTTTAATTTCTAGTTTTTTTGTTTTTTACTTTTCCTCTCTGTATTGACTTCACCATTCTTCAGTCCTCTTCCCATAATTTTACATACATTTTCAGTTTTCCACCATATGCTCTTCTTTCTCTTCCAGTTGAATGAGTAGGGAGAGTGACTTTGCACATTTGTGGTAGAACAGGCAGGGATCATCCAGTCATGAAAATCTAGCATGAATGAAAAATTTTTCTGGAAACTAGAATTTTAGAAATAACGCTTAAATCTTGAGGGCTTTTAAATATTTTTTTTTTTTTGCATATTTTAGGTATGCACTCTCCAGGTCTTATGCAAACCACTTTTGAATGAAGGCAGTCTTTTCTGGCTTAATAGAAAATAAAGTCTTTTGGGGTACCCAAAAAAGTTTTTGCCTTGCCAGTGCATCCTGAGGGATTACAGCGGCATTAAAAAATGTTTTTAAAACTCCAACATTAAAATCAATATAAGTGCTGTGGAGTCCCCCAGTCCCCATCCCTGTCCCCGCGCCCCCTCCGCCTAAGTTCTAATAAGAGCTGGAATCTTGTCAGTAGAGACTAGTGGGAAAAGAAATGTCCATAATCCTACCCAAAGTCCTACTGCACCACTTGACAAAGAAAGCAAGTCACCTATGAGCTAACAATAAAATGAAGACTAATGTGGAACATCTCTCAAGTGAGGCCAAAGAGGAAGGATAAGAGGAAGTCTTACCTGTTCATGTTTCTTGGAAGAAAAATTAATTATCTTTATGATATAGACATCCCTTCTCTTTCAAGGGAGAAAGTGGCAGCCAAGGACTTCCTGGGCTCCGAGGAGAAAAAGGAGAGTCAGTAAGTAAGAAATGTTTGAAAACAAAGTGGTTGTGTGTTCGTGGTCTGTGTGTTGTGGTTTTGTTTTTTTTTTTCTTTTTGATGTTTGTGCACTGAGACTTTTCTTGCAATGCCATATGCTTTGTTGAATATGCATCTATTGCTGCTCACTTATCCCAGGCAGAAGCTGATCTTTCAAATGCCCCATAGCTTCTCCTGGAGAGGGAAAATGGACAAATTTCTCCATGAATTCAGCTGATAACTGGCCCAGTATTAGCCTTTTAATTAAAATATGCGACTTGGATGTACTGGGTTTTAGCAAAGCTGTTCACTGAACAAGGGCAGTACAACACAATTGCACACAAAGAAGAGGCAAGTCTGTTTCAACTATTTTGCATTCAGATGAGTGATATCCAGCTTTCCCCAGCAATATAAATGTCAGCCTGGGTTTTTAGGCAAGAACTTTTTTAACCCTGTTTAAAATTCAATCTAATTAGGATTATTGGCATCTTTGGTTTTAGAAGCATAATGTTAAACTCCATCCAGAATGGACAATAGGACATTTTCTGGGGCTGCGAGTTCTGTATTTTAATTCATCACTCTTATTACAGAGAAGTTACTGCCAAGGACTGCTGCTTAACCTAAATTAGCCATCCTGTAACTTGTGTGTTATATATGTATGTATGAAGTGTGTGTGTGTGTATATATACACATGCATATGTATTATGATATTTATAAGCATAGTTTGACATCTGATATCAAATGTGCCCTTTTCTCCCTTCCTTTCTAGGGCAGAGCTTATGGCAGAGGAGAAAAAGGAGAAAAGGTAAGATCCAATCCTTCACTGGGTTAAATAAACTACAGACATTTCATGCTTAGCTCGGAGGTTACTTTTGGAGTGTACAGAATGCAGGAGATGTGATGCAGTTGGATCTTTGTGAGAAGCTTTTGTACGATTTTGAGCTTCTTTGCATAGCAGAAATAGTATCCTTTGAGTTCCACTTGTGAATTGGACATGTAAAACTATCAATTTGAAGTCTTTGCTATGGAAAGGATTTCATGGAGGAAAATGAAACAAAGGGAAAGCATGAGTATATTGAATTTTCAATGGGATTAAATTGGTCTCCTGAAGAGATTCCTATAATGTTTCATTTCACTGAGCATTTCCATTAGTAACCTAAAGGAGGAAAGACAGAGTATTTTCCTAGTGCAAATACTAAGCAGAACAGAGAACTAGGTTTGGAGGTTAAAATTAAAGATACAGGCTAATGTTTAAAAACTGCATGATCTTTTGTCTTGGAAAAATAAATAGGAAACAAAACATCACTGGACTAACTTGTATTAAAACAGATGTGGTTTTCCAGGTAATTATGGCTGCAAACTCCTACAAAATGTATCTGCAGAAAAGGAGCAATTTCCTTTTGTAACTACATTGCACTCAATTGCAAACACTTCATTGCCAAAATGGAGGGGGAGAGGAAAACACATGACAAAAAAGAAAAAAACATAAAAGCAATAGGAAAAGACTGTTCTTAATTTAGCCAGATAGTTCCTAGAACTTATCAAAGTATGGATCATACCAGAAACAAGATTAGAAACTTGTAAAGCAGGGTGGTCTGTGGTTACCCAGTTGATCGCCAGTTTTAAAATAATATTTGATTGTAGTGTGAAAGGAAGAATCCTGCACTAACAAGACTGTGGTATTTATGACCATTGTATCATATTTGTTATTTTCTCTGACTATGATATATGGATTGTATGTGGCAATGAATCATGTGAAATTGCATTCTAAATGAGGATTGCTTATGGCAGAAAATATGTGAGCAGTGCCATAGATGTGGGAGCTGTAAAGAATACTTTTCAGCATCCATCTTTCTGCAGTCCTCCTGCTGACAGCCAGTATTTAGCTTTTGAGACTCAGAATTCAGCCTTTGGAAACCAGCTTGTGTTTGGCAGGTGGTGAAAGTCAGCAGTCTGATGGGAAACATCGTATTTACAATAGAGCTGTGCTGCAGCTGAAGTGAATTCTTGCTTTCTTACATTTTGGCCTCTGCAGAAAAGCTGCAGAAAACATCATTCCACCTACCTTATTGCCTTGTCTAGAAAAATAAGTTTGGATTTGGGCATGGAGGAGAAAAAAAGAAAACAAACCTACAGATGCTATATATCTGTTGGACTTCTCCATTTGGGCTAGCTGAACAAGATTGTTGGCTACCCAAATACATGCGTAGCCATTAGAGATTCATGAGGTTATGGCCAGCTTGTTTGGATTGGTTGGGTCTTCTGCCAGCTGAGGCAACATGTGCCCGAGTTCATGGTGGAGGACACATCAGTACCCAGTGTGTGCCCTGTGCGTCTGCCCAGTGGTTGAGTTTTCAGTTCTGTTGTTGATGAAGGGTAGAGATACTGTGCAGAGCTGGCTTGATTAAATAGGAGCTGGGGAATATATGTGTGTATGATTGCATGTGTAACTTCTTTTTCCTGGACTCAAAAGGTCCTCTTCAAGGTCTGCCTTTGGCAGTGGAAGGAGCATGTGTCTATGCACCGCAGTGAAGAATGGTGTGTATGTTGGATTAGTGCTACAGAAGGGGGGTGTGTGATGGAATAGCTGTTTTGTGGTGGACTGTGAAATTCAGCGAACTGGGTAACAAGTGCTTGTGATGCTAGTTATAGTCTGCACCTCTGGGGAAAAGAGAAAAAGGGAAGAGAAACTATGGAAAAAGAGAAAAAGAGGAGATAGGAGGAACTTCAGACACACAGATGCACCCAAAAGGGGTTGTGAAGTTTCCATTTACATGCTTTTTGCATTGTAATAACCACATGAACATGAATTCTTATTTTCCTCTTTCTGACAGCTTTGTTTCCCGGAGTTTTATGGTTATGGAACATTGGTAGGAAATCAGATTAGAGCCACAGATCTTCAAACAGCCCCAGTCTTTGTGATACCTTTTTTATGTGTGTGTGCTGTGGAGTCCTTTATAACGACAAGGCTCTCATCTTAAGTACTGATGAAAGGTTATCTTGCCATTGAAAAAACTGAGATGGTGAAATTAACTGTCCCCACACAATACTTGGTGAAAGCATGACATGGCAGGTGCTTGGCACTAGCACAGCTGGAAAATGCTGTAATAAGAGGAAGATTTTGTGAGGTCTGAGACATTTGTTAGAGGACAAATCCTGTTCCTTTCAAAGAGGACAGTGGAGGCACTGACCTTACTTCTCTAGGCTATTATGTCTATGTTAATGCTAGAATGATGTTTGTAGATAGGCACAACATGCCAAGAATATCATTAGTGTTGAACCAAAAGATAACAGCAACTGTTGACATGAGGACTTGTATGACTTTTTGAAGATGAGGAAAATCACTGTGATGGCTCAAGTGACAGCCTAGGTATGTTCTGCCATCCCTAAGTATTTCAGTTAAATGAAGGATGCTTGTTATGTCCAGACTGAAGAAATACATACAGATAGATATGGACAGTAACACAGCACATCTTCAGGAGTTCATGCAAACTGCTCACAGGTGGGTTTACTGGTTTTGATCTAGTTCAATTGCCACTGCTTTGGATTGGATCTTAGCTTAGATGACATTCAACAGCTGAAACTTTCACCTCCTGCTGCAGTCAAGTGTTTACCCCTGTGCCATAAGAGAGAGTATTATATTACTATATTATGTCACCTCTGTATTGTGTGCTGACTTGTTTTAAATGTATCTGTGTTACCAAACTGCTGATATACATGGGTTAATGTCCAAAGCTATAACACAGTTACTCTGAAGCATTGCTTGGCTCTGTTTCATAGATTATTTGAAGTGCTCTTTGCTAAACCAGATGGGACCCTTCCAGTAAGGATTATAGCACAAATCTTCAGACCTCTGTTTCTCTAAGAGGAGTAGGTGTGGGAGATGAGTGAGGTCAGAAAGAGTAGCTGAAGAGCATTTTTGAGGATGATTCAAGCAAGACAAGGTTTCAGTGACTGTTGATCAAAGTCTGAGAAATAATGTTTGACAAGGGAGGTTCTGTACACTACGATGGCTGCATTCCTGGGGCACAGCCATCCACATCAAAGTTAGCCTGCCCTTTTGATGCCCCCATACAGACTTTGCATTAGAAGCTTTTAAAAAATGGGCACCCTAATCTTGCAAGACAGTGAGCATTACCTCAGTGATGCTGAGCCATCTTCTTTAATTATTAGAGACAAGGTTAATGAAAATGTTCTGTGGGTGGGAAGAAGCCTTTTCAAAATGGCAACTGGAGGGAATATGATAGAAATCTGTAAGACTTGTTACCCAAAGATAACTCCATGCCACTTCATTTATTTCATTATAAGAGCTAAGTGAAAACATGCAAATAGCTGATGTCATGTTTAGAATGAGCAAAATGAAGTTTCTGTGCACACAATATATATTCAAACTCCTCTTTATGTTCTAGTGGTTAAAATTTCTGTTTTAAAGTATATACAAATTAAAGAAGACCTGTCAAGTACTGTTCTGTGCAAATACATTATCTTTGCTTGAGAGAGTCACTGAGTTACTTCAAGAGTTCTCAACACCCTGAAGAAGATATTTGACCTGTTCCATACACTACTGGCAACTCTTGTGGATAAGATGCAGGCCAGCTGTGCCTTTGGTGTGACTGCTAGTAGCAGTTCTTATGTTCTTAAATATAGCTATTGGTAAATATCCATCAAACTTACTGAAGAGAAGGGAGGAATTTTGATGAGGTTGCTTGTCCAAGGAGGAGTGAAATTTTCCTGTGAGATATCTATAAAAAGTCTGTGTTCCACCAGTATGGGGTTGCAGGTTCACTTCTGAAATGACTACAGTTGCTCCAGATGCTGCCTCCATCTGATGGTCTCTTCTGACTCCTCAGCAGAGATGTGCCAGTTGTCAGCACTACTGATAACTCATTCAAGGATGATTTGTGCCACCACTGTCTGTAGCTGTTGAAGAAGAGTCTCTGATTCCTGGCGTGCAGAGGAAAGAGTTATGAAATGGTTCAGTTAGTCATGTACAGTTGCTGATGGGGGAACATAGAAGTCAGGGGATTGCTACTGTGATTTTTATTTCTTTCCCACAGAAAACAACTCTGTAGGGAGTGGAGAACAACAAGGAGCATCCACCTGCTCCTGCAGAGACAAGGAATAAGGATTTCATTCTGCCTTATAGTGTGCTACAGGAGTTCCCTCACTAATGTTTCCAGGAGCAACTGATATTTCTCTTTGGGCTTTGTGTTTCTCTTCATGCTGATAATCATATAGGCAGCAATGAACATGAAAAATAACTTCAGTAGTTTAATTTTATATTTTCCTAACAGTGTGTTTTTATGGTAATGACTCTACAACAAAAATGCAAAATTGTTGTTATAGGATTTCTAGTGATAAGAAAAGCCTTGAAGTCTTGGCCTGTTACAGACCAGGTGTCTGTGAGACTGGATGCAGAAAACCAGGCAGACGGTTAAGGCTATGGGCTAGCAAGACACTTGCAATCTTACTAAGATTGCAGTCTTACTAAGATTGCAAGAGATTTAGGCTTAAAGCTAAGCCTAAATCTGACAGATTTGTTGCATGTGGGAAGTTAACTAGTGCTTGTTCCTATAAAATGAAGATGGAGATAATCTGTTCTCCCAGGCTTTATCTACCTTGTCTTCCAGATCCTTCAAATTAAGTTTTTGCTTCCCTTGCCATTATTTGTCTTCCAAAATGGAGATATTGCCATATTTATAGCCTCCAGAAAAGCTGTGGAAATTTACTCTATGAAAGGATACAGCCTATCTACAGAGCCCTGTGCTCTCTCCCCTTGCTTCGGGGCACTTGACAGGTCAGGTTTGACCTGAAAGCTGGGCTATCAGGGGCTTGCCAGATTAACATGAGTGCAGAGCCTGTGGGTGAGAGCCCACTCTGATCCAGGAACTGGGAGCATGAGCAGCATGAGTCTATGTCTGCCTACCAAAGCTGCTGCAGATGGAGCTGGAATCTGATACCATGTGGTAGTTGGAGGGCATGGGTAGCTTCTGCTTTGGCATTTTGAAAGTGTGCATTTTAGGTCATTAGAGCTGTGTATGCTGCTCAGATGCAGGTTGGACTGGAAGGTTTGTGTTCTTGGTGGCATTTTTAGACCCACAGTCCCAGTCTTAGATTAAAAGCAGCTTGAATGCAAAGGAGTTGGGAGCGAGGGGCTTGCATAACCAACTAAAATCCTAGAAGTGGAGGCACGTGCTCCAGATACTAGCACAATGCAGAGCTTTGACTTGCAGATATTAAGGCATTGTCTTTATGCCCACAATATCTGAATAAAATTAGTTCTTGATCCTAGGGCTGACTTGGGTGCTCTTTTTATGATTCTATGATTTTACTGCTAAAATCTGAGTCCCTCTACAAGGAAGGTGATCCATAGAGGCCACAGGGTTTACTTGAGTTGCTGTGGCATTCAGATATTGTCACCAAGACCATGAGCCTTTGTGTTGTTGAGTTTACCTGGGGCTGGCCACTTGAAGGATGACTCTGAAAGACTTAAGAAGCAGTGGAGTAGCAGTGTCCTCAGAGTCCTGTGTTCCAGAGCAGTGGTCATTAAGGTGGAAAATATTGACAGTAACGAGATGGGAAAAATCACTTCTAGCCTCAGAGATGCTACTGAGTTTAGCACTGAAATAAATAAAATGCCCAGTAATTGGGGTTCCTGGGAGACAGTGACTGAGGGACCTCTGCAGGTTTGAATTCTCAGGATCCTAGGATCCTGTTAGTTTATTAGAAGGTTTTTTATACTGACCTGGTAATGAAAGCTGAAAATTGCAGCATCTGCAGAACTTTATTTTCTGCTGGGTATATTACCCTTGGGATCCATTCTTAGCTACTGATTTCATCTGGTTAAGATCATCCAGCACTTAACCTCTCAATCCAACGTTTATACATCTGTGTTACAGCACTTTATCTACTTCATAAGGCTGTCGGGCAGCTTAAGTTATTCATATCTGCCATTTCTCTTCTGAAGCTTCAGATTAAAGAGTAAGGTATATAAATGTTTGTATGAGCTTTAGAACTCTGTGAGCACAGTCTAAACCCACTTGTGTATGCGGGCAGTTTCACTCTGCACATCTATTTTTTGTGTCCTCTTGCCTGTAGTTAAAATACATTCTGCATGGTTAAGTAACAGTGGTTCAATGGAGTTCTTATCTAAAACCCTCTAATTACTGTTAAGAATAAATTCTGTGGTTTTCTGTGACCCAGAACAACAGCTGCAGATTGTAATAAACAACTCAAAGCCAGATCACATACTAATTGTGCATTGTGACAGCTTAATTCTCAGCAGTACAGGAATACTAGTACCTTGTTTTTTCTTTACAGAAACTTAGAAAACATTACTTTTCAGTTTTGGCTGCTGGCTTTCAGGCGCGTTGCTGGTATGTGATGACATCTGCTGGCAACCAGGAGGCTGTGAAATCTCCAGCGCTTGTTTCTTCAGACGATTCCTGTGCAGAAGTCCCCTGGCTGTGTATAAAGAAAGCATTTTGGAAAGTTTTGCTGTTGCTGTGCTGCTTCTGACAGAAGAACTGAAAGAAAAAAAACACAATCAAAGAGAATCTGATTTTATAGATAACCATTGTTTGGATGCAGGATATACTCCAAGCTGTATGGCAATTAGCAGGGATGGATTCGTTAGCTTCCCTAGCACTCAGGAGTATATCTCATAGCCTAGATAGCAGAAGCCTTATAGACTGGCAGTAATGGCCTGCTTTATATCAAGGGCATCTTATGTGTTCCTTGCTCCTTTCACTACTGTACCCTTTAAAAATCTGACCATCATCTTTCTAGCTCTTCAGGAGATTCTGGCCTCCTGTTCAAGTCAAGAAGACAAATCTTCCCCTTTGCATGTTTGCTGCAATCCTTGCAGCTTGCTGTGTGACCATGCACGCCTGAGGATGGCACTCTGTCCAGGTGGAGAGGCAGGTGAAGTTCGCTGGGGAGCATAATTGGCAGCATTATGTTTCACAGTGCTCTTTACTTGCCTAAGCACCACCCAGGACATCTGAAATCTTCCCTTTTGAGTCTCTCATCATTCTTGTTACAAGCATACAAGCATTACCTACAGATACTGTGTCTCCTCATGTTCTCAAGACCTAGTGTCTCTGAGTTTGACAGAAAGATGGTGTAGCAAGCTCCAGGATAGGAAGATACTTCTTTCTTGATAAATATATTTATTTTCTTAGACTGTAAGCTAAACTGAGCATTAGTGGTCATTATTTCAAGAAAATCTAATTCCTGTGTGGGGAGGCAATTACAATTTTTGGAACTTTGGAGGCATGAGAGGAGGTCTGGGATTTGGAGACTTCTGTAGCTGAGCAAAAGCAATTAGCAGATTGTTCTGGCAATGAGAAATGCAAAATAAAAATAAAATTAAAAAAAAAAACACAAAAAGTCAATGTTATGATAAATAAAACTG